>APFE030915339.1:43187-85367 GCA_000404065.3 Pinus taeda | reverse complement strand
TTTTTCTCCACATAAAAGTGCGTGAAATTTTCTCCACATGAAATAAACTTTTTCTCCACATAAAAGTGCGTGAACTTTTTCTCCACATGAAATAAACTTTTCTCTGCATAAAAGTGCGTGAAATTTTCTCCACATGAAATAAAATTTTCTCCACATAAAAGTGCATGAAATTTTCTCCACATGAATTAAACTTTTTCTCCACATAAAAGTGCGTGAACTTTTTCTCCACATGAAATAAACTTTTCTCCACATAAAAGTGCGTGAATTTTTCTCCACATGAAATAAACTTTTCTCCGCATAAAAGTGCGTGAACTTTTCTCTACATGAAATAAACTTTTATCTTTATGAAAGTGCGTGAAATTTGCTGCACTATAATTTATCATCTGAGATGAGTGGGTTGCCATCAAGTACAACATATGTATCATAATGCCAACATTAGCTTCTGCTTAAAAGGGGTGGAACTATTTTCCAATGGGATCTTATGCTAAATGATGCCTACGTCATAGGTTTTAAGATCACTATATTCCCCGGAAAAAATGTCGGTGAATTGCCTCATAAGGGTGCAATACTCGGAATTCTAGGCATAGGATAAATGAGAGGACAAATTAATGAATTTCGGGTGGGCTGGGCTCCCTATATTATGTTTACGAACATCGGATTCATTTTTTGTTTCGGCGGGCTTATATGGCACATCGTTTTGGTCGAAAAGCTTCTCTAGAGGAACCAATCCTTTTGGTATGTGATTA
This sequence comes from Pinus taeda, assembly GCA_000404065.3. NCBI lineage: Eukaryota > Viridiplantae > Streptophyta > Pinopsida > Pinales > Pinaceae > Pinus > Pinus taeda. The sequence goes on along the minus strand of APFE030915339.1, from coordinate 84,621 downwards.
CTAGGCAGGTGGACGATGCTTTCTCTACTGATCTCATTTTTTAGCTTGGACTGGATGCCTTCTTCTTGGGTTTCATTTTCTTGGTCGATGTGTGTTTCAACGAATTCCTCCATGACTTGCAAAAACCTGTTAATTTCCTCATCGTCTTGAAAAACTTTCCAATATTTGACATTGTCAGGCAGAGACGATCTGTATTTTACTTGAACTTAATACGTTAATTTAGGAGGCAAGGGAGGAATAAACGTGCTAGCAGATACAAGAAGGGAGTCGACAAGATGATTCTTCATTCTTGGAATGTAAGAAATGCCAGAATTATCAAAAGAGTCCCTGAGCCTCCATACCTCATCTCTATAAGCCTTTAGCTTAGGATGCTTCGCTTGGAATGTCTTGTTCACCTGCTAAATAATGAGGTTTGCATCTCTAAACACTCTCAGATCTTTGATTCCCATTTCTTTAGCAACGCTTAAGCCCAGAATTAGAAATTCATATTTTGTGATGTTGTTGGTGACCTGAAAGGTTAATTTGCAAGATAAATGGATGTATTCCAGTGTTGGGGACACAAAGACCACACCTGCCCCTATAGCTTCTCTAGAGCAAGCCCCATCAAAAAACATATCCCAAATCTGTGGGTTTTCTTCGTTCGCGATCTGGAAAACGGGTTTCCTAAGTGGCATGGCGGCCAACTGATATTATTCAATATGAAGGATACAAGCTCCAAAACCAGTGTCGACAGCATATATGGGATGATTTGTGGGATTATTTTCATCGCTGATTATGTAAGCCAACTGCACCTATCTGTATAATCTCTTGCTCTCACCTCCGAAAAATGGGACAGTAGCATAGGACAAGTTATTTTGTAATGATCCACCTAATCTCTTGATCCAACCTCTGGAAAGTAACATGCCAAACTTGGGAGGTACATCTGCTACCACAATGTCCATCATCATGCTTTTCATAGGCAGCTGAAACAAAGTGATGGCTAGGTCCTTGATTAACCCTAGACATTTCACTTTTCTGGAGTCAAAATAAAACAAGTCATGATAAGGCTTAGTGATTTCAAGACCCAACTCATCCATGACAGCCTTGGGCATTAGATTATGGCTAGCTCCAGTGTCCAAAAGGCAGTTGTGAAGGATTTTATCATGAATAGTCAGAGAGATGTAGAATGATGGCGAGCTGTCTTCACAGTTTTCAATCATTGGGCTGAGGATAACAACTGGATTGTCATCTTGTAGATTTACATAGTCAGTGGAGGCTTGGATGGCTTTAGGTTCAAGGACCTCGAGGATGGATCTTTTGAAGGACTCATTCTTCACTAGTTCAATAAGAGGCATGGGTATTCTTAGCTTCTGAATTTCTGATTGAAAATTGAAAGGAGAAGGGGACTTGTAAAGGATGACGGGATCAACTGCCAGTTGTTTTGGCTTATTAGCCTGTGGTACTGTAGGGACAACAACTCTTTGAACAAGAGTTTCCTTAGCATTATTTATCTTTGACCTTAAATTATATCTTTGCTAATCTACAACTTGTAGAATAGCTTCACCATCCCATTCCTAGTTGATATGGTCATTGCTTAATGAATTTTCATAATATGCAGCTGAGGTTAAAAAGGAAGCATTGCCTTTGTCTTCTAGACAATGGATCTCATCATCTTCTTCGAACTGCCCTTCTTCCATGACTACATTTTGAAAAGGAGCCTTCACCCTTTGGTCTTGATTTGCATTTTTGTTTCTTTGCAAAATATGCAACTGCTCATTTGTTCTTCTATATGGATTTGGATTTGGATTTCTTGGGGAAAAGGTATTAGGCATTCTTCCTTTCCTTGGTTGCTACTCAACCTTCAATTTAGAGATTTCAGAGGCTAATGACTCAATCATTTTTCTCAATTTATCTATCTTAGGATTAGAGGATGATGAAGACTCGACCCTCTATCTTCTTCTATCAACATTTCCCTTGAGTTTCTCCACATCCATTACGTTTGATTCCACTTCCAAGGCTGCATCTTGCATGTTAGTCAAAGTAGCAAATCACCTCTTTCTCAAAAGTAGGCAGAAGTTAGAATCAAAATCACTGGCATAGGTGAGTTTAGCGGAGGTAGTAGTGGGTTTTACTTTAGCTGGAATCTTGTTGTACATACGGTTAAACCTTTTATTGAAATCAGACAACAACTCACCATTTTCTATCTTTAAGTTTCCAAACTCAGTGTGGTAGTAGAGGAGGTCCTTTTTACCCCCCCAATGCTTTAGTAATGCATCATATAAAGCTTCAATATTTGCTATAGATTTGGGGGTTATTTCTCTGAACTATTTTCTAGCCTCTCCATCTAGGCTTTGGACAAAGACTCTCATCCACACATCATATTCACTAATTTCTAGATTATCAGCATAGCTATAGAATGACTCAAGATGTTCTTTAGTAGCAACTCCTTTAGTCCCAGTGAACTTAGGCCTATATTTTTGATATTCTCCAATAGGCATGGCATTTAGAGGAGTGGGGAGTATTAGAGGTCCATACCTAGGAGCTATGATTCTTTCCATTTTGGTAGGTGCTTGTGGACCTACCATAGCTATGATAGCTAAAAGAGTACTAGCAGTCTGAATGATAGAGGGTTGAGGAGTGACTGACAGGATTAAAAAAGTATGATGGATAGGAGGTGAAGTTTCATTTGGGCTTAAAGCAAAAGGGGGACCTAGAGAATAAGGAGCTTTATGAATCTTTGAGGGTTTTTCTTCACTGCTAGTATTAAGTGAGTGAGTGTTGGGTTTCTGATTAAGGCAAATGCATGTTACTAGAACATAGATCCATACCATATAGATAGTCCTAGTCTGTCCCTCGTTCTTTCCCTTAGCTGCCTTCTGCGCTGATTGATGGGTGGGACTGCCTCTCTCCGTATTAGATGCTATACTCTCAACATGTATTTGTTCTATTACAAGCCTTTCTTGTAGAGATATAGGAGATTGTTTAGGTTTACCTGAACCTGATGCTACTTTCTGTAATACCTTTCTCTCTTTGATGGTTTTTTCAGGATCAGGTACTGGGTCAGCATGTCGCTTTTGAGGATTTCGCCGAGTATGATTCATAAATTGAGCCAAAACAGTGAAGTGGAGTCGCTAAGAGGTTCGGCCTCCAGTAGAGTCGCCAAGTAGATGATTACAACCAAAAATGTGCCTAGAATTTGTCTATCATCAAAGATGGATCTGTGTCGTTTCCCAGGGAAGTTGAGCTTCAGTTTCCTCTCCCCAACAACGACGCCAATTATGTTATCACTCCAGGAAACTCTTCTAGGTTGCAGCTCGGAGATGCCTGGTAACATATAATCTTCAGTATTGTTCTCTGAACTACTGGAATGGATGATGGTTTGGATCAAGACAGATAACCATTTCAGCTCTATTCTCACTCAAGACATGCATGAACACCCCCAACAACACAAGGTTTTAGACCACTAATGCTCAATAGTTTGTAGATTTAATGGATAGATGGAGAATACTGACTATACCAGCAGATTGCATACATGAACATATGTGAATGGCTAGCTACAGGCAGCAAATGAGCTTACTGACTGTATTGGCAGATGCATATATAATAACACATATAAATGGCTAGCTACAGGCAACAAAGAAGCTTGCAACTCTAATATATCGAAGCAGAGATAAGATGACAGTTATCTAGCCTCAGACACATAGAAAACATGAAAAAAATGTTCAAGTGCAAGCATAGAATGACAAAGAGAATGGACATTGAACATATAATGGCAAAATAAGCTTATATTGCTGGAATGAATATGAGAAGCTTGAATGACAGAGGAGCAATAATCTACAAAAGTTGAACCCCTATTACGTCTTACTAACAACTATTTATAGCCAGTTCACAATGATCTTGAGCCTTTTGAGGCTTCAGGGGTCTTAATCTATCCCTCTGTTTCTTCAACTGATTGATTCCCTCAATGCAAGCATGGCTTGGTGGTTCTCCTCTTCTGGCAGAGGAATAACTGCATTAAGATATTTTGGGTAGTTGTTGCACTGTCTGGGATGATGATGCTTCCTGATCTTGTTTGATTTGGCAGTGTGGCATTGTTGTGGCTTCCTGACTGCTTTATCATTGATTCAGCCCTTGTCCCTGTCTCCCAGCCTCTGTGGGGTAGTGGAAAAGGTTTGTGTGCCTTTGTTTTCTCTTTCAATTGCAAACTGTGACTGTTTCTGTTATCAACTGAAAGCACAACCATACTGCGAAATCCCACCATTCCCTATCCTTTTCAGACTTCAAAAAGTCCTCAAAGATGGTTCATATCCTCTCGAGTCCACCCTTGTTGCTGTCGCAAGTCACAAAGAAGCCTACCCTGTGTATTTTCCTCACAATGTGAATTATGCATAAAACACTTAAAAATCGTGAAAAATTGGTCTTTTCGGACTTCAAAAATTATTAATTTCCCTTCATTGCAGTCGCTGCCAGCCAATGCTCCCTTCTTATTTTCATTATACAATGAAAATTCATGAAATACATTAAAAATGGGACTTCCGTGGATTTGAAAATATATCCATTCTGCTTCCCGAAACCCTTTCAGGTCCCGGTTATATTGCATCAGCGCTGTTCCCCGTTCCCTTTGTATTTCGTTATACAGTGAAAATACATAAAAATTCTTTAAAATGGCCTTGGCACGGACTTCATAAGCTATCAACTATTGCATATAATTATGTCGGGTCTGGCCCATTGGGTCGCACCATATGCATATGTTAAAACCCCACCCCTTTGGTTTTCGCTATATGTAAAGACCCTGCTCCTTGGTCTCCCCGATCTGTGATCCACCGATGTGATTTAGGCCGTCGATCTGCGTGCGCGATTGAAGATCCTCATTTAATCGCCGATCACCATTGCCATCACCCCATGGTTTGTGCCGATTTTCCTTCACCATTACGACCCACCGATCCGATCATCGGTGATCGGTGATCGGCGGTGTCCAGTGCTGATTGCCATTGCCCGCTTGTGATGATTAGATCCACTGATGCGATCTGCCGATTAGATGTGGGCCATTGTTAGGCTAGATCTAACGGCTGCTGTGCAAACACTGTTTAAGCTTGCACCTGTGGGTTTTTTTATTTTGTGGTTTTGGAGTGATTTAGGCCTCCCGATAGTGTATTTCCACCCTTCTAAGGGCTTTCCCCTTGTGCGGATTTCGATCTATGGATGACTTTAAGCACTTACGAAGACTCGAAGAGCATTAATGGAACCATTGGCATGATTTTTAAGCACACTTGGAGACTTTGAGGCATTTTTGGATCCATTTTTGGGCTGTTTTCCTCCAAGGCTAATAGGTACCTTGAGGACCATTGTCATTATTGGTGGTTTCTCTCGTGCTTGTTAACAATTTACATGATTGACTGGTAATGAAGCAACTTTCTAGCATGTTTTACGTCAACACCTCTATTCACATGTTAGAATCTGTACTTTGATCGAGTCGTGTTGGAGCGCAAGACCCTGGACTTAGATCACACAAGTCCAGGTTGCAAAGTGGTGTGACATGGTTATGATGATATGCATGTCTCTATTAGATGGCTGGTTGCGACCAGACCATGAGTTATCATATGTGATGCTTCTCATTATTGGATGGCTGCGACCATACTGTGGTTTCGTTATGATCCTCTTTAACAGATGGTTGCACCCATACCTGGATCCATTTACATGATCATTCTCTAGATGGCTGCGTCCATGCCATGATTCATGTATCATTTGACAGAGATCTCAATTTACGTATATGTATATGTACTTGCTTGCAGGTTTTCCAACGGCAGATCGGTTCCCCACAATGATTTATAAAGCATTTCATCCCTCACTCCGGCTTGACTTTCATGCTTTAGGTGGCATCTGTTACACGACATTTTGTCACTGTCCCTGTACTCCCCATTCCTTGATTCTAGAGGACCTCTACAGTGAACCTTGCATGCTTTTCCTTCATGAAGAAACTCCCATTGTGTCCCTCTTCACGAGTAGATCAATTCCCTTTTGCACCATTTCCCTTGAAACTTCTGTTTTTCGCAGTTTACAAGACCGACGCTAATGACCTTTGTCTTCCCCGCATCGATGTGCAGAGATTAGTACTACTCCTCACGCCGACCGGAGCGACTGAGCTATGTTCCAGTCGTGCCGGCCCTGTTATGGAAAGTTTTTTAAATTAGGAGCCAAAGCTTCCAACTCTAGAAGTTTCGTAACGGAAGTCTGGTAAACGGTTCAGCCAGATGGGATCGAGGATGTTAATTTGGGCTCCTTTCCCCTATAATGATGGAACTACCTCAAGGGATAAGCCCTTCTCCCATGAGAAGAAGATCCATCTCCCATCCATTTTTCTATATAAATCTCCCTTCTTCCCAAGCAGAAGCTAGTGTTGATGTTGGTGTGCTTATGCTATTTTGGTTTGGAGTAGACAACAAGCTATTACTAGTTGTAGCTATCTAGTTGTGTGAGGGAGAAGTGTGATTTGGTTTGTGAGTGAAGCCTAAGGGGAAGAGCCTTAAAACTATTGTTGATTGAGGCCATCATGGAATGCTAGCAGAAGTGTGTGGGAACCTGGTCTTGTCAGAGGAGGACTGTAGTGTCAAGGCAAATGGTTGTAATCTCTCTTTGATATTAATATATTCAACTATCAATTGGTTTCCTACATGTTTTGTCATCTTACATATTCATGGCTTAATGTTTCTTGACTTGTTAATTAGGTTGAATTACAATTTGTCTATTGTCACGTTTGTTGTTTGCTATTGTTTACTTGTTTTAGGTGCTTGAAGAAAGAAGCGAGAGATAGGTGGAGCGAGCAAGCAATGACATCATCAAACAGGATAAACGAACTAAGAGGTAGGCCCTCTTAATTGGTTCTAACCTAAGGAAATCTTCCATAGATGTATTTGTTGTGGCTAGATCCATTATTGGGCTAAAGGAATTTGTTTGTATATGCACTTATAATTTACTTCACCACATGGAGTATTAAAATATTATAAATAGTTTTTAGTCAAATACTATAGACTTTTGTTTTTCTAATCTTTAATGTTTCAAAAAGTTTATGTTTAGTTAAGATTTTTTTTGTTCTTGAAAGAACAAAGTAGGAAAGAATGTTGATGGAGATAATGGGCATTTAGATAGACAATTTTCTTTTTTTTATTAGAGAGATGAAATCATAGATGTAAATATCTCAAAAAAGCATAATTTTTAGGAACCTTAAAATGTGAAGATCAAAGTTGCATGTCTAATAAACAGAAAAAAAAACATATATAACTATTTTTTTTGTAATAAAAGTATATCAGTTTTTTGTTAGGGGAAAAATATATTATTACTCATGGGTAGAATTATAAAAATATTGAAAAAATAAGTATCCAAGTTAAAATAAATTATATAGTTAATCCCAAAGTTCTATCCATGGATTATTAGAGATAAAGGGAATAATATATATATATATATATATATATATATATATAATATATATATATATATAATATATTTTCCTTACTTTAAAAATGTGCAAAGTCAATTGAGAAGTCAAAAGTATAAGTGGAATATAAAATCCAACAATTATTTAATACAATTTTTAAAAAATAGACTATTTAATACAAGGTTAATAGAAGGTTTTTCGACTCAATATTACTTTGCAGGTTTTCTACACGTACTGACTTATCACAAAGAAGTATAAACTTCGTAACCAAATTATATTTTGATCGCAAATTATTGATGGAATAAATAGAGTTTAATAATGAAGAAAAGGAATAATTCTTTTAAATGTTCTTCAATTTAATTTTGTGGATTATTTACATTAAATGGGAGTTTTAAACAAAATAGAGATTAACATCTTTATTAGAATGAACCATAAGGAAAATGAAAATCACATTGATATTTATTTGACAAATTAATTATTAATTTTAGAAATTGAAAAATAAGATATATTTCGTAAGAAAGAATATAAAATTAAGGTTTTGTAAGTAATAATTGGTGATTATAAATGTATATCTTAATTCATTGTTACAACTATTTAGAGTGAAGATTGACATAATTCTCAGTTTACACTGGGTTGGAGTATTATGTACCTTTATCTTAAACACGTAGAAACACTTTTTGATATTTTTGTAGAATAAGAAGATGACACTTCAAGGAATTACAATGAAGTTATATTCAATAATATATTCATAAAAATACCTGAAATGTATAACAAAGGTGATCATTCAAGGAAATCAAATGTCAACATCAAAAATGTAAAAAGAATTGACCAAATTATTGCACATAAAGCGAAGACTCTTTATTGCCTTGAGATCATGGTCAAAATTTGATCTTATAGATTAGGAAGCTTAAGCATTATAAGAAGTCACTGGAAAATATTTTCCACTCATCTAGAAGGAAGAGTCAAAGTCGTAATATAAAAAAATCCAAGTTCAGGAGAATGGAACAAATATAAATCTAGTTAATATCACAAGTCAAGAAAATGGAAACCTAGTTGAAGTAAAAATATATTTGGACGCTGAAGTATAAACAATGGAAATTCCAAGTGAATATCTAGAGACCAACCAAGAAACATCAATGTGTGAATAAAATCATACATCGAAAGTAAACCAAGAAAATGTTACATGCATGATAAATGAAAATCTTGTTACTAGTACTACTGATCAACATCCAAATCATAAGAGTAGATATCTTAATTAATCAATTTATCAACATCACTTAAGATGGAAACAATTCAACTATCTATAGGAGAATATTGATACTAGTTTTATTAAGTCCCATGATAACAATTCATTTTGGGTATCATATACACACAACATTCTAGAAAATATTGAAGTAGGATAGTTAGATCCTTTTATGGTTCGACACTTTTATAGGTTCATATCATCTTATATCATCAACTATGACAACCACAAGAATATAAAATTATGCAAAGCGATTACAAGTCACAGAAGAAGGCATCAAGCCTTTCCATAAATATGCTTTGAGGTAGTTCCATCACTTGGATGGGATTCAAAATTCCATGGCCATTAACTCCTAGCCCCTTTCCTTCATATCCCATCTTCTTCATTAGCTTCGAACCAATGCCCTTGGTGTGCCTTTCAAACACACTAAAGTCATCATCATAATGAGAACATTAAACTAATGAATCACTGACGCTGTTTACCTCAGTGTCCAATTCTGAAGCAGGTGAGGATGGCTTTGCTAAGCCTTCATTTTAGTTCAACTTTTCCAAGCCCTCTTCTGTGGCTTGTAGCTAAAGCCGCAATCCCTACTTCTCCTCTTCTGCGTCTTGCAGCAATATTATCAATTCAACTTTCTCTGCTTGAATGCTCTAGTTGATCTCTTCAATTTCTTGGAGCCATGCATTCTTTGATGCTTTTCTCATCCTTGGTCCAAGACTTGCAATCCCAACCACTGCGATCTTCATCTCATCACCTGAATCAAAACCCAGGTCATGTTGCATTGTAGCAACAATTTTCTGTTTCCCTTTGCCACCATACTTCTTAGGCTTTAACTATGGATGTAGTTTCCAACAATGCTCCTTATCATAGCCTTCTTTCTTGCAATAAGTGCAAGAGGGATTTTCTTCCTTTTTCTTTGTTGTTGTTGTCTTCTTTTTATGTTCATCTTGTTCATGCTTTCCCCTTTTTTCAAGATGAATTTATTTCACACTAGATTCATCCATATTAGTGGGATCAAACAACAACAATAGGTGATGAAGATAACTGTATAAAGTGCTATTATATTTCATCAAAGTTTTTGGTGAGTATAAAGGAACATTCAATGCCAATGTTTTCTTCCTAAACTATTCTACAAAACTTTGAACATCTTGACCTTTACCTTGTCTCAAATGTTGCCACTCCATCATGGATTTTTTCTTGTAAACCAATGGGTAAAATTTCCCTCTTAATGCATAAAAAAACTAAGACCATGATGAAAAGAGTTTACTATTATGCTTGCTACCTTTATAAAGTTTTCTCTCCCACCATACAAGAGCCACTACTACAAATGGGGCGAAAATACAATGTATATTCGTCGACTATCCGACACATTAGAGCCATAATTTTCATCTGCGGGATTGCATCAAATAATCAACCATTTACTAAGTGTCAGATATTCGATGGGCTTGGCATTGAATAACTGATTCCCAAGATGGCCAAGAATGCATCTAATCATCTAACGCTCTGCTGTTGGATAATTGACGCCAACAGGTGTTGGATATGCGATGGGCCTAACGTTTGATATTCACTGCCAAGATGCCAAGAATGTGTTTCAACACTCGACACTTTGAGGTCAGATATTTGACTCCAGCGCCTTTGTGATGTCAGATATTTGGCGTCGGATAATAATTAGAGAAATTTTGATGTCTAAAATGGGCCTCCTAAGGAATATTATAAAATAATGGTGGAAATAATAAAATAAGATTAGATTACATCATCAAATTTTAGATAATAAAAAAAACTACTCTTTTAATTCATATTTCAACTTATCTCTGTATGGGTTTACTCAAATTTCAAGTTCGATCACTCATTAGATTCATAATTTAATTCTTCATCCAAGAAGTAACCATGTTGCATACTTTCGATGAACCCTGCTACATGAAAAATGAGAAATACATGAAAACATGATTGCAATCACCCTTTTCATGTACTTCTCATTTTTCGTGTAGTAGGGTCCATCTAAAGTATGCAACATGGGTACTCCTTGGATGAAGAATTAAATTCTGCATGCAACAAGTTGTCCTGCTAAAAATTTGAGTAAAACTATAGGGAGATAAGTTGAAAATACGAGTTGAAAAAGTAGATTTTTAATATATATTTTTTTAATTTTTTAATTTTTTTACCTTTTTACTCTAGAAATAATGAATCATTCCTCATGGTTGAAACCTTCATCTTGAATCCTATTGGTTATAATAAAGTTGATTTTGGTTGTACATTTTTGTTTTGAGGCCCATTTTAGACCTCAAAATTTCTCTAATGCGACGTCATAATAGTCTAGTTCGACGAGAGTGTTATGGATTTGACAGGTTGTTTCGTTGGTATGGAGTCGGATATCTGTTAGTTTTTTCTGTAGGTATGGAGTCATATATTCGAAAATTACGACATAAACTCAAATATTCGACAGGTACATGAGTATTAAAGAAATTGAATTTAATCTAGGGCACTGGCGAATGCTTAAATTGTTCAAAAGAAACTAAGATTTTTGAGTAGAAAATAATGCGTATAAATATTATTTATATAGAGTGATATTTCAAAATTCTATTAGAATGAATTCAAAACTTGAATATTTACTAATATTTGTAATCATGATGGTTGCTCCTATTGAACATAACATTTCAACTACTTATTTATTAAATATTCAATGTAGCCTAATGCAGTTCAATTGCTATAGAAAACAACTTTTCACTTTTTATTGGTTCTTAAATCAAATGTTATATTCCAAGAAAATTTTAAGACTGAGGTGAAAAGCATATAGTGATCAACAACAAATGAAACTTTAATAGGATAATCTATTAAAAAACATGTTTTGGAAAATACAAACATGACTCTGATGCATTATAATTTCTTTCAAACTTGTATCGATGAGTTTTAAGTCATTTCTTGAAATTGTTGTTTTAATTTGTATTAATCAAAATCCAATTTCCCCCCCCAATCAATAGAGAAAGTTTAAACTTTACTTAATTGTGTAGAGTATAAACTTTGCATTGGAACTCTATTAAGACTTTGGTTAGAGTCAAAAGTGTCTTCCTATGATTCTTTTCTTAATAGAAATGAGGAGATATTATATTAAAAAAAATCCATGGAAAATAGTTGCAATAAGATTACAAAAGGGAGAATCACCTTCAATTATTTTCCATTTCAAAACCAAGGGCTTTGATTCATAACTATGTAGGACTAACATAGCAATTTAGTTTTACATAGAAGAGCCTTACAAAATAAATAAGATAATATATATAAAGAGTTGAGAGATAAGTGCAATGCATCATAATCAACTTGGTTGGTCAAGAATTTTGATAGCATCATTTTATTCCTTGTTTGTCTTAAGAACCTATGCATTCAAGTCTGGAAGTCAAATTAGTGAAGGTGCTAAATAAGCCATTCCAAAGTGTGCAGTTGGAGAAAAAATATGGAATTATGGAGGATGTCATGGCTGGTGGCATTCAATTTGGAACTAGAGAACCCAACATCCATCTTGTCCTACCTCTACTAAATCAAAATGTCCATTGATGTATCAACATGTACTACCAATCAACATTTCAAATTTGGAGCTACTTAATTGAAATCTACAAATCCTCTATCAACTCTTCATACTGAGAATACCATCCTCACTTCCATAATCTCATAGTTTATGATAGGGTGAAATTTGATGGAGAAACACCACATTGTTAGGGGAGGAGACATAGATGACTATGAAGAAGCAATAAATGTGAACAGAGGACTGACTCTATTCCATGGAAGCAACACACCAACAATATATAGAGTCATAGACCCACCCAAATCCAAATTGTTACTACATCTTAGTTGTCACACAATGTCCTTTCCACCCAATATCTCTACCCTCATTTTGCAATGATAATTCCTTTGGATGAACTAATCCATCATGAAAGGAAAAATCCCACCATGAAACTAGAGAAGGTGTGGGAATGGCTTAAATACAATTGGGATTTTAGCCATTTTTAACATAGATAACTTGAATTGAAGTTGTAAACTTGATATGATATTGACATGAGCTTATGAAGAAGACCGATAGGTGAATTATTATAACCAAGTCTCCTCAAACTTATCAAATTTTTGGGGAGCTAAAGTTTAAGATGACGAGAGTTAAGGATTTCTATTAATAATGATATTGCATTACTAACAAAAAATTTAAGGGACACCTTCTCATTATGGAAGATGCCATTGATTTCATGCCAGTTAGACCTTTTAGCAATTTTTTTTTCTAGGGATGGCCATACTCTTTTGAATAAAGGCTTGTATTGAAGAGTCCCTATAGAGAGATTTTTCCAGTTGCAAAAAATGTGTGACCCAAATGATGACCACTAAATTTATGACCAACTCCTTGCAATATATAGTTCTAAACCAACCTTGTGAATTACATTCCCAAATAAGGTGAGAAGAAAATACACTAGATGAGAAACATAAAAAACACACCTTGAAGGGGGATGCCCCTTTTGCACAAATTTTCAATTACCAGGATATTTCCATGAGCAAAGTTCTAATAGAAGATATTTATTTTGACCATCCAAATGGTAGATAATATTCCAAATTCCATATTTCAATGTGAAAAATCCATAGTTGGAGGATAGAAATGCTTCAGTAGTATCAATATTTATATATAAGAAATAAATATTATACCTACTGATGAAAACTACGAAATAAGGATAAGGAAATATTTCATGGAAGCATCAAGCATTGGAGTCTCTAAGTAGTCCTTAACATAACGAAAAGGTCACCTTGAAGAGGATGGAAGAATTAAGTTGGCCAACATAGGTCGAGCTGGAAAAAGGAGTTGTTTTGTGCTCAAATTTGTGTCGCTTATCTTCCTTGGATAGAATAGATATGTAGAAAACTTGTGGTGACTAGGCTGAGATTTTGAAGTGACTGTTAATAGGGCCAAATAGGCCTAAACAAGGTATTGAAGAAATATTTTTGGACATCGAGTTACATAGGTGTTGTTGCTATGATAAACACCCTAGAAAATGTTTCTTACACTTGAATTTTGGAGCCTACTGAGGATATTGTGATATGTTATTCTATGGTAACTTTGTGGTCATATAATATTTTGTAAAGTTTTGAGTCTTCTTCTAAGTGTCAAAGTTACTTTCCCACACATGTTTCTTCTGCGATGAATCCACATACACACATCTTTCTATGCAAGCTTAGATGAGCATTGCACAACCCTTGAAGGTAAGGATTGCGTAGTCACTAGTGATAGTGACTACGTAATCCATAAGCACAGTATATTGCACAATAAATATATATAATTAGTGCACACTCTCCATTGGTAGTTTACCTCACTTCGATTGTAATTGCACTTTCATTTCAGTGAGTTTTCTCAACTACCACTTTGGCACACCTTTTTTCTCTCAAGTGTCACTTTCACGTTCAAAAACATCATTTTTACTTGCATTCACTTTGATAAGTATCATTTTTATGTTATCTTCACTTTGGCATGTGTCACTTCCACTTTATTTGAGCCTTTGCAAGTGTCGTTTGCACTTTTCTCTTTCTTTCGTAAGTGTCATCTTTTGGCATGGGAAGTGTCACACATTGTGAAAGCAATGTTTTGTTCTATGTCAAGAGGCAAATTTGGTGTTAATGGGTCCTATTTATGATATAAACATGTATCAAATCTATTCCCAAAATTTTATGCACTATCGTACAAGTGTAGTCATTGTCATTGCAAAGTGTACCCTAAGTGTCACACTTTGAGGAGATAATTGTTTCGCTATCACATTAAGGAGACCATCTTATTTATGAGTGTTGAGTGTTCTATTTTATTTTGTCAATTTTTTTGAGTGTGTGATCATGTTCAAGTCTTACCTTGGTTTCATATATGCTTCACTGATCCCATGCTTCGTAAAAGTATGGGAGAATCCTCTACCCGATCAACTTGACCTCAATCAGCCTCCTTGAACTACACATTACACAATAACAAGCCTCAAGTTGATCCCCTTTTGGAACTATGCAATGCAAAATTTCTAACTCCTACTCAATGATTGCCTTCATTCCCTAAAAATTGCACAATCCTACCTCCCAGCTAGTCTCTCGTCGTGCATTCATAGTATCAGTCATCAAGATACCTCCCCAAGTCCTTGAACTACGCAACTGTGCAATCCACTAATCATTATTCCTCTAGAAATGCACATTACGCAGTCTCAAGCCTCAATATTTCCTCATTGAGCTCCTCAACTGCATAATCATGTTTCCCATGCCTCCATAACTATGCATTGCATAGTATCAAGCTTCAGTCCATCACTCCTAACCTCTGAAACTACGCACTACACAATCCCTGAGTTTGCCTCTCAATCCAACACCTAGTTCCAACTCAATCTGCATTTTCATGAAGCAAGTTAGAATAGGATATTTCTAGACTGATGTCGTCCTGTCATGAGTGGATTTCACTTGTGGGTACTATATATTGACATGAAAAAATGATGTATGAAGAGGAAGAGAATGATACTATGCTAAAGGACACTTGTGAAGATGAAACCTTGAAGAGGTCATCAAGTGAGAAGATGAAGGAACACTAGTTTACGACAAAAATCAAAAGATCAGGACCTCATGAAGACTCCATACCGTTCAACCTATTAGAGGGTGAAGATGAAGAAAAAAGTGGATCTTTCATGAAGATGAAGTATTGAATAGACCTCTCATGAATATTAAAGACAATGCAACAAGAGAAACAACTTAGCATTTCCACTTCACCATGAATTCCATATCATCAATGTCAAGTTGTGAATTGTACTAGTGCCATCACAATGTCATGTGAGTTCATGTGTATTGCCACATCATTTGTGGATGTAATGATGTAATTATCAGAGGAAAGGACAAAATGTAATGTGGAATATGAAAAGTCACATAGTCATATATGGACAAAAGAGTCTTTGGGAAAAGTCCATAAGTCAATATAGAAGTCCAAAGGTCACATGAGAAGTCTAAGAGTCACGAGGGAAGCTCAAGGGTCATGGGGATATGAAAGGTCATTCCTATTGTTATAAAAGAAACCTCGTAAATCAAGAAAATGGATTTTGGAGGCTTAGCCTTTGGAGATATAGCCTTGGCTTCTCTAGCTTAGCATAGGAGAGAAGACCATTCTTTGGAGAAACAAGAAATGGCTTA
The DNA here is from genome assembly GCA_000404065.3 of Pinus taeda. NCBI lineage: Eukaryota > Viridiplantae > Streptophyta > Pinopsida > Pinales > Pinaceae > Pinus > Pinus taeda. The sequence goes on along the minus strand of APFE030915339.1, from coordinate 68,806 downwards.
ATGTTCCACAATTTGAGCTAGTGGCTTGCCATTGTAACTTTGTACTTGGATCTTTCACCTAATAATCAAAATATCATTGAGTCAACGCACTTCATGCGTATGTCATAAATGTTGTAAGATTATTCTTTGAATGTTTGTGATATATGTTGTTCTCATATGTACTAAAGAAATTGAACTACTTCGATGGATTTGGTGCTTATCTTGTTGAATGTGCATTGTGTTTGCTTTAATGCTCGTTGCATCTATTCGAATTATTTTTCTAGATAACAAATGAACCATTCCTTGCTCTTATGTGTCTCTCTTAGGATAATATTATTACTTTCCTACTAGTGTCTCACTTTTATTTACCTCTCGTGATAATCTCCGTTTACACATTGCAATTGGTGTTTCACAATGTCAACTTACTTACTGATTTCAAAGGTTATGTGCATACTCTCTTATGTGATTCATTATATCTAAGGAAAATATTATATTTATGGCTTTTGGGCAGATACTCTGGATGGGGCTCCTACTCCAAACAATGTGAGGTCTAATTGGGACTTGGCATCAGGGAGACCCCTTAGTTGAGGGGTTTCTAGCACTGTCAATAGTTGGCACTAGAAGGAGGGATAAATGACAAGCCGTGCATGTTGAGTTTGTTTTGAATGTATTATATTAAATGACTCATTCCCAAATCATACTCCCTGGGTGTTTCACTAGTAAATACGATAGTAAAATTTCAATCCATGATAAGTCTCTTTATAATTTGTCTCAATTAAAATTTGATGGTGAGGGTGAAATATCCATAGCCGAGCACATCTCTACTTTCATCTATTTTTGTGAATTTTATGAAATTTATTATGAATATGTTTCTCTTATACTTTTCTTTGTCACCCTTGAAGGTCGAGTCAACTGATGGTGTCATACCTTACCATATTTTTCCATCCATTATTTTGAACACTTTATCATGGATCTTCATTTAGAATTTGATAAGTACGATTAACAAGATGTTCTTAAAAGGATTAATTAACTAAGATTGAATCTTGGCGAATGAATTGAGGATTTCACTAATCGATTCCTTCACCTTTTTTATGAATTTCCCGAGGAAGGCATGGATTGGGATTTCTTTAAACAAAATTTTTAGCGTTTGATTCATATCTCTTTACATGGTGAGCTTGAAACCCCTGATGTTTATGTTTCCCTAACTTTTGTAGATCATGAGGCACCCCTAATTTCAGAGGAGGAACCTACTATTCCTTTTGTTCCTTTTCCTCCTCATTTTTCGGTTCTGATGTGGGTGCCTCCTTGTAGTGATGCCAAAGATGGTAAATCTGAAAATCAAATGGCTAATCCATCTCTTTAACCTTCATCCATTTCTCATGATCTATATCTGATGGAGGAAACCTTGGAATGGTTTTTGGAGCCTAAGGTGAAGACTAATATCTCCATTCCACAATAATATATTAGAACTCATCAATTTAGTCCTAAATCTGATTTTGATACCTATCATCCTCTATCATCTCTTTCTCATGACCCCTTGTCCCTTGATATTCCTAACCAATCTCTTCTAAATTGAAGCAGTGAACATGTGCAAGATAGTCACATTTAATAGGTAGAGGAGCAGGAAGGTGAATATTCTTTCAATATTTCTTCTCTTTTTCAAATTCCTCCATGTGAAGATAATGTTTCTTCATTCTTAGATGATCTTGAATTTACTAATCTCGGTAGCCAGTCAAATGACTAAATTATCCTAATCAATAAAGTAGAGTCTTGGGAAACCATCATTCTGATGAAGCTGATTTTGTTGATGTACATGGTGATGAATGCCCAAGCGCACCCACCAATATTTCAATTCTTCAAGAAAATTTTGATTTGAAAGGTTTAGATCAAGAATCTTTTTTCAGTCAAAGAATATTTTCTCATGGAATTTTATTCTTCAACTCCTTGTTCGTTGTGTCCTATTGCTTATATGACATGCTCCTCGGATCTGCCACCCGATAAACAAAATCCTAAACTGACACAAGGTAACAAGGATATTCACGATGAAGAAGAAATCAATAAAATCATCGAAAATCCATTCCATCCCTTCCCATCTTTTGTTTTGCATGAGGACAACTCTTCAAATCATTCTTCTGATGAGATTTCTCTTATTCATACATCTCTAGATTTGCAATCAAAAGAATATTATGATTTGAGTAATCTATTTGTTGAGGTCAAATTTTTTGATCAAACCACTAATGTAGATGGATTCCATCCAGAAAATAATAATCCTATTAACTTAACTGATAGCAGCTACCCACATGGAATTTGCAATTTGACTTAGTTTTCAAAATATTTTTATATATCTTTTCAAAGTTCCAGAACTTGTTTGGAAGTCGAGGCACTTCAACTCTCATTGATGGTTATGTCAGGTTCTTGTAATCTTGGTGAGATTCCCAAACAATGTCAAATCTGTATTTTGTCATAGAATTCTTTCATTCGTATTGTTTGACTAGATGAAAAACCATCCTTGAAGGATTTTAGGATTTCTCATTACAATTTTTCTATCTCTCGAGATCTGATTTTTGACCAGATTAAGAATACTGTTGTAATGAATTCCTTCATCTAGACCTCTTGTATCTAACTTGGGATTGGAATGTATTCCTTTCATGAATGCACAAATTATGAAGTTGATCAATGTAAAGATTATCTTTGGCCAAAGAATTTATATATGTTTAATGCTATGGTGAACAATTAGCTCCTAATTTTCATTGTGAATGTTACTAAACTAATCATTTTTGTTCTAGCCAAATCAATCCTTTTGAGCAACATTCAAGTATGAATCATTAATTGATCAATATCGTGATGCTAATATGGATTCTATTTTTTATTTGACATATTATTCTAACCTTTTATCAACACGTTGTTTCAATCAATTTCCTATATTTACAAGGACAACAATTTATTTTGATTATGAAATCTTTCATATCACTGGCCTAGTATTGAATAAGATAGAAAGGGAACCAATGGATAATCCAAAATATCATACGCTAATTCATCAATCTAGCCACAACACTTGTCCTAACAACAATCACTCATTGAATCATCTTCCCATTAGTACATTCGATGATAGTTGTCTTACATTGGTTGATCTTTTTTATTCTCCTTATAATTTGAATGTGCTAATTCAAATCTCATTCTCTCAAGAATTTCAGGGGTTTCAAAAGGGTTGTTTTGAATTTCATGTTCAAATCTATGAATGGTTGGAAGCATCTTACTTGGAAAGCCCTTATGCTAAAAATAAGTTCTGATCTTTTTGGATGTTTGCTAAGCTAGAAAACATAGATGCGGGTACATTCACCAGAATTTCTTAAGGTTTGTTTGATTTTTGTGCTAATCGAGAAAGTAAGGTTGTAATATGGTTAAGGTTAGCCGTTATGGCACATATTTCTGCCTTTCGGAAAGACCTTCGATATCTTGTGCAATCTATTCAAGTTATTATCTTTTCTGTTGCACATCATTATATATCAGTTTTAATTATTAGTATCTTTGCATTTGTAGGTCGGGAGTAGTTATGATGGTTATATTGGAAATCTCATTACACTTGACCTTGACCTTATATTTGGTTAGGTTAGGAGTAGGTCTAACTGTATTCTAGTTTCCTTTTTTCGCACTTTTTTGAATTTTGATCTCCATCTTGTCTCTATATTTATTTTATTTTATTACTTCTGTTTGCAGGTTGCTTTATGTTCAACCTCCATTATCCTGCCCTTTTTCTTTGTTTTGTCTTGTTTCTCTTTTGTGTTTTTATTAATAAAACTTTGCATGAAATATGCTCTTGTTTGGCTCAAAAGACAATGTGGCGAAAGTTGAAAAGGTAAATTGTAACGACTAACAATGTTTGGATTATTTGTCATCCTCTTCTCTATCTTGGGTTTACATGTCTTTAAAGTCAATGATTTCTGAATGGAAAATATTATCCATTCAAATAGAAATCCTTTGGTCGAACCATAAAGCCCGTATCTATTCTAGGATCTTCATTCCTTGACTTGGTGTTGTAATAGTGTCCTCCCTGCCGATCCAATCAAGTAGAGCAGGGAAAGGGGAAAATAAATAGTGAGAAAAGCAATATCAGAGGTATATATACCTACCTCTGAAGGAACAACCTCTCCTCTCAATAAGTCAAGATCCCTATTTTTCCCCACTAAAATAAATAAGTGCCTAAGATTAATTCTATAATAAAATAAATAAAGGGTTGAAAGAAGAGAAAGGCTTCTTGAAAAGAGAGGTGAAACAATTCACTTTGTCAGGGTACTGTTCAAGCTTGGGGGCATTGAAGCAATGCTTTTGTTCCTTTAGTTACTTTATTGCGGTATTGTCCAGGCCTGTTGGAAATGGAGCAACACCAAAGATGAAAACTCATACTCTAATTATCTCTAACTCACATTACTATATTTCCCTCTCTTGGATTAAAACAATTGTGATTTAGAAAGTTTCGTAAATGTGTTTACCTGAGAAAAGTAATAAAGGAGACTACATCCATAACTAGGTCAAATGGGAAAGACAAGGTAATCCATGCAATGAATTCATACTTCCTGAAATACTAAGACCTTTCACTTAAATATGAAACCTGAGTGAGTAAAGAAAGTGGAGTTCACCTTTCTTTGCATTTTCATATCATAATTCATAAGGAAAGAAGAAGGCATAATATTCAATTATTGTCTAGGTTTTCCTATATTGGATTTCTAAAGGTACATGTTGCGTTCATTGTGTGGTATTTATTTCTTATTTCTTATTTTTATCTTCTTTCATTTAAATTTCAACTTATCTAATTATTCTATTTTAAGCTAGTAAAATTAAATATGAATCTTAAGTAAAACATTGTATAGCAAATACTTTGCGCAAAACTGGTAAGACCTGTTGTGAACAATTATTTTAGTGGAATATTCACGATAATTTATAGAACATATTGGTATCATGGTGGTTTTCTTTGGGATCTTTGTGGGAAATGTTAGGATGCATTAATTATCTTAAAGAAGTAAGTCTCAGAAATTTTCCAACCATGACAAATATGCATAGTAACAATCCAAGGGATATTGATAGTGAAATGAGAGATTTTCAAATTTGGAAGCACAAGTCACTAACATCTCTGACAAGATCACAATCCTCATGGCAACTTTAGAGACTGAATTTGTACCTTCCAAGGAGTTTGGTAGCTCTAAATTGGAAATTACCTCTACAAGAAATATAGAGACAAAGAAAACCTAGAAAAGGATTCAGTGACTCCATAAAAGGCTCCACTACAAGGTGTTCTCCTTGTAGTAGATGGAATTAATGGTATCTTAGCCTTATGACATCTATTTTAAATTCCATAAATTATAATGAATAGTTGACTCAAAGGGCTATATAGAGAGGGAATGAACTCCCCTATGCTCTACTTCCTTAGTATCTCTTTTTTATTACCTAAATATAGACCTATTGTCTTGGATGACCTTTTGTAAAGGAGGAAAATTGTAATTGCATCATTGGATGTAAATCCAAATTATTCAGGCAAATACTTTTTGTATTTTCATGATCAACATGTGAATATCACATATCATTCTTCAATTTTTAAATTTTGTTTACTACAAGGAGAAATATAGGTTCAAGTGAAGCTCAAAATGACTTAGTTGATGGGTGGAAAATAAATCACATCAACATATTGCTCTAACTGTGGGACAACGACCCCAATGTGAGTTTCCAAGAACACCAAAATTAGACTAGATGCTTTCTCTATAACTCATCCTGAAGGTCCACATTTTGTGGATTCAAAATTTAAGGATTAATTGTACAACTACACTAACAAGCCATACAAGATACCTCAAGAATAGGTAAATCTCCATTGGAGGCATATATACATTAGGATAAGAATAGGTTTTTCCTTGTATCAGATTTATGAAACAAGCATGACTATTGAAAATTATGCTTCTTCACTAAAGATGGAATTTTTGGAAATTTTTTTGAAGGACAAGGACAAGATATTACTATTTTGAAGTTGGCCCACTAATGACCTTCTAGAACCATGCTGCATTGAAATCACCTCCATAATCATATTTTAACACTATATTACTTCATTTTCCCACTTGACAACAAATTTTCTTGTGGAAGTCATAGCCATGTGACCAACTGAGGACACACATGAAGGTAATTCCTTAACTTCATGCTATAGTGACTTCTCCTCTAAACTTATGTTTGAAAATATTCCAACTTGTGATTAGATTTGTGTCTTGGCTAAAAACAATTGTTGATAAAACTTGCACTTCATTCTCAAAGAAGATTACTTTATTATTTTTCATGAACTTCACATTCAATCACATCAAAATAATATGGTATAGGGAAAAATACTCCTTTGAACCAAGTATATATTCTTGTGAAATTTGCTCATGGATTCTTTCTACCTTTTCCGAACTTTTAAATATGGCATTTCTCCCTTCAAAATATTTTCCATTTGAATACATTAACATTTGTTCATGAGGGATACCAATTTTTTAATGAAACCATTATTTGATTGAACATGTGAAATCTTGGAGTTTTATTTGTTTTTAGTCAAGAAGAATTTGCATCCAAAACCAGAAACATAATCAAAACTAATGAAACTTTCCTATTTTTCCAAATATATTTCTTGAAAATATTTTTTTCATGGTATTCAAACTAATGAGAGAAGGAATAGGAGGTCCTATCCTTATTAACATGGGTAGTGAAATCCATATTTTTAGTCACATCTTGTTTCATTTCTCAATGCTACCGATTAGGAGAAAAATATTTAATAATTAGTATTAAATCATTGCCCCAACCCATTGCATTGAGAAACTCTACAAACTTTGGTCAATTCATGTTCAAGCTATCAAAATATTTTACAAAACCCTTTTGATAATAAGACATCCCAAATATTTTAGCAATATAATATGGATTTCTTCTCATCTAAATCAACTAGTTTTGCAAACGGTGGATAACATGAGAAAGGGCAGAAATGTATGACAACTAGAAAATATTCTTGACACAAGGATGATAACTCTATTGCTATTTCAACCATGGTCTTTGATGTTTTCCCACAATAATATATAATCAATATTGATTTAAATAAAATACTCTTCAATGGATTGAGATCATGCCATTGATTCATTCTCGATACACTTTCCTTTTTGTCTCAACAAATACCTCAACTTCATGAAAAAAACACTTTTGTAGTAGCTAAAAATTATGGGATCATTAAGAAACATTTTTTAGAATTTTTTTAGAAGATTTTTCATAAATTTGAAAGTGAAATATTTATTTTTCTCTCTCTCCTTAATTTGGATTAAAATCAACTCCATCAAAAGGCATTTAGATTCATCATCAAACAATAATTCTCAACAAATAAATTTTCTAGGACATCCCATTTATGAATGGTTTCAGGCAGTGGAGAATAATACCATTCATAGCATTCCCTTTCAAATCTAGAATAAATAATCAATAGGATGCATCATCATATCCAATACTATAGATATCACAAGTGCCATTAAATTCAACCAATTATTTCTTTGCATCTTATGAAATATTCCCAAAAAACATGGGAATATCCGGCAAGGGGTGGATATCTCCTTGCAAATTAAGGTGACTTCACTCTAAATACCTTTTCCTTTTAGTGTATGTTATTTCTATTACAATATGGACAAGTACTAATGGGATCAATGGAAAACACAAGGGAGCATCACTGCATGAAAGAATTTCTTTGATGGAGTCACCATGAAAATTTAAGTTTAAATTATGGACCTTTTTCAAGATAGTCTTTAGGGTATCTTCCTTGAAAACTAGAAGGAGAAATAGTGGAGTCACTAGGGTGTTCACCCTCCCAAACCTTAAATGGTGTGCAATTACTAGGGATCTCATCCTCCCAAATCTTAGATGGTTCTTGCATTTTGAGACTATCCACAACCAATCAATAATAAAAATTCTATGAATAAAATCCTTAGGGCCATCACAGTTCCCTTGAACTAAGGCTTCTAGAACCCAACTCATTTATAAGAGTTTTTTTGAACATATTTTTAATTTTTTAAAGAATTCTTGGAAGGAAATATCATTATTTCCAACACAACCTTGTATTTCTTAGAACAAGAGACCTTAGGTTTCTCCCATATGTGTTTGAACCAAATAGTTAGTGTACCACAATATTTATGGAGTCACCAAGATTCCTTTCTTGTAACTAATCACATTAGTGGAATCACGATTCTTTTAATTATACTAGGTTTTCCTCATGCTCGAGGCTTTGCCAAGAATGCTCAATCTTGGCTCAATTTATGGATATATAAAAGGAAATAACATATAATTGATTCGAGATCCTTCTTTTTCTTCAAAACTCATAAGAAACAAAAGCTTCACTAGAGTCGTATGGGACATTTAGTTAGGCATGGAAAATGAAATCACCAATAAAAATGCCCATGTTTTTCTTGTTGTAGAAATAGATATTGTAGCCTATATTTGGCGGTGTCACTAAAAATGATTATTTATTGTCATCTTCAAGGGAAATGAACAAAATTGGAGTGGTCATGGAAATATCCCATAATTCCATAACTATTTTTCTAAGAGGTGGCACTCCCCTTTCTAAGTTTTAGATTTTCCTTTTTAGCTCAATGTGGGTGAATGCTAAATAACAAACTCAAACATATTCTTCAACATTAAAATATCTTATTTTATCTGTATTATATCACTATTATTTTTTCATCTATATCAATGGTTACAAAGTAGAAAAATTGAAATAATCAACTTATAGGAGTAGTTCTAATGACGAGACCCAATTTGGAGAACTAGGGTTTCAAACTTTATGGGGCTAGTTTGAGTTCTTAAATGAAACTTTTTGGGGGTTAAAATTTTCCACCAAATCAGCACACACCATGATTCTATTATACACATAGATACACTTCCATTGGTCACAAAAACACATCAGTTGAAGTTTGGGTGAAAAATTTATGCTTGCCGAAAGTTGTCCTATTGTGATCGACCACCATAATTCAAGAGGATGCCATATCAGTCCCTGTTACTCATGGATTTGGGGACACCTACATGGGGTTATGAAGAAAACCTTAGAAGGGCTGAATTTAAGTCATGTTGATGGTTGAATGTGTCAAATTAACCCCTAGTTGACTATTGGACTGTGTTATAACCAAGCCACTAGGAGAAAAAGGAGTTCCATCCTATTCAGGTGAACTTTGTTCATTAGTAAAGAAAAGTAGTTGAGACTGGATAAATAGAGAGAGATGAATAAAGGAGGTTTGTGATATATAGAAACCCATGGGTCACAGGTTTTAGGTAACTCCATAAAGAGTGCCTTCTCCTTTGTATTTGCAAAATTTTTATTTAGACAAAAGAGAGTAGAGAAACCTTACCTTTTGGTTATGTTTTTTCCTAAAAGGGTTTCCCAAAACATATCTTGGAGTTACTTGTGATTGGTGTGTATTTTTACTTCATTGTTCTATATTTTATCACATTTTATCTATTGCCTACATAAGTAGAAAAACAATAATAATAAATCCATCAATTCAAGGAAAATTAACCCACATAGTTTATATTTCATATTTTTAGTCTATTTTTGTCAGATTTATTGTGATGAAATGTCTAGTGAAATATACATGACAATTTACATATTATATTGTTATAAGAGCAAGTTTCTTTGGGAATTTTGTGGGAAGTTGCAAGGGATCAAATCAATTTAAGCAGAAATCCTTAAAACTAGTAACTTGGAAAATGAATCAATTTATGATAACCCTTAATATCTGGTAGAGGATATGTTTGCACATATGGACACACAAGTCATGGATATAAAACATAATACAAGCATCCTCATGGAAACCCTAATCAATAAACTAGGATTAATCGAAGAAGATGGAGGTTCCAATGCAAAGGTCTGATTAGAGGGGAAATTAGGGGATCATGAAGAACCAGGGAAGGAGTTTAGGAAACTGAAAATAAGAGTTTAGTTTAAGTGTTGTGGACCATTCACAATCCCTCTTTAAGATTGAAGCAAATGTGGACATCAATTTGTATCAAGGTGAGATTGATGCTTTAGAATTAAATCATTGATTGCAACAATTGGAGGTTTATTTAGAGTTCATTTTATAGATGAGGAACATAAAATTTCATTTACTCATTTGATCTAGGATCTTTTCTTCGGTGATGTTAATAAAATTTCATAAAAGAGCATGTAATACCATAAATGCAACACTTTAAGAAGAAGCAACATATAAATAGACCATAAAGACAATGCACCAATATTTTATAATAGAGTTCACTCACAATGTGTGAGCTATGTCTTTGGGCCCAAATTCAAAGTGTAGAGGCTTCTATATGATCTTAGCAAAAACAAAGGCAAGTACATGGAAAAATACATCATTATACCTCACTTCGGGGAGTGACCTGAACATGGGATGCTCAAATCCAAAATATGAGTACACTAGTGAAATCCTTGCGAGATTATGAGTAAAATGAGTATAAAATCAGCTGGGTTTTTGTTGAGATTACAACAAGATGATGGAGCTTAGTGAAAAGAGTCGCCTTCACTAAGTGGGCCCGCAGGCAAATTATGGGCGCAAAGTTCTATTTTTAGACATATGGATCATGTCTATGAGTTGTAGGATGCTGTTTATGGATGATTGGTCAAGTTGGCAAAAATAGATGGACTTCTATTTTTAGACAACAACGGTGACACTGTCAAGTCTAATTATAGAGCAGCCAAATATTATTACCTTATAATAATATTTAGACTATAAAATTTATCTTATTCTCTTGGAGCACTTCAGTTTGAGCTACAGATGTGGCAAATGCAGCTGTCAGAAGGAAATACATTTTCTTTGTGGGTCAGTTGAGTTGTTGCATGCATGACTTCGGTTAGAACTTAACCAGTTGAGTTTGGTGGAGTTGATTGTGGAGTTGATGGAGTTGTGTTCAGTTGACTTGGTTAAACTAGTTGTAATTAGTCTAACTGCAAATAGACTAATGTTGAGTTGTTAAAATAATTATTAAATCATAATGAAACTAAAGAATACATCAGTTAACTCAGTTGCATGTCAGTGCATGTTCAGTTCAGCAGGGACAAGTGTTAGAGGATCAGATTGCTATCAGTTGTGACTATAGTTGTGCATGAGGATTTGCACAATCAATGGGATTGAGTTATGCCAATGAGAATTGGCCAATACCAAGTGATTATAGCCTCTTGCTCATGTGATTCCCAGTGTGAGTGATTCTTTTGAGGTAAATACGAGTTTGGTTCAAACCATTCTCATCCATTCTTATGCAGGTATTGTGCAGTGGAGGCAGGCAAGTAGCGGGAGAGATTTGGAGATCAGATCTGAGCTGTATTGTGTGTAACAGGTGGGAGATAGTATTGAGTACTTGTGAGGAGTATTTGTACTATGTATTGTTACATGTTTCTCAATTATATAATATACAGATAGTTGGAGTTTTTAGCGAGATTCTTTCCCCGGGAAATCTGTGTTGATATGTGTGATTGATGCTTCTATGTGTGCATGTTATTGTTTCTGCTTCTGTAAATTGATGATCAACGTAGAGGAGGTTATGTATTATGCATGTATTCTGCAATAGTGTATAATCGAGATAATATCTGTGAATATGTGTCATATTATTCAAAATTTCTACAGTTTTGACACCGGCAATTTTGGACCTCTTGAGCATCTACAAGATTCCACAGTAGAAAGAATATTATGGGAATATTCATCAGAATATTTTAGGGAATATACCTTACGAATATTCCTCTTGAAAAATGTGCACGTTTCTGTGCATCTTGGTTTTGCTCAACCTTCCTAGTTTCGTCGACCTTCGCTCACTGTTTTGCTCTCCCGTGGCCCCCATCTAATGCAATGTCATCGATTTAAATAGTTTTGAAGTGGTGAACTAACCAAAGTTTGCTAGTTGGTTGGAACATGGTAATTAAAGTGGTTGGTTGGTAGGGGTCGTAGGTTCAAATCCCATGGACACTTTTATTTGTATTAAAACAATACAACGTATATATATTTAAAACATTTGTTAAAAACCGCCGTTAACTTTAGTGGATATGCTGCCAAGTTTGACATTCAGGCCAACTTTAGTCTCGGTTAGTGATGTAACCAAACTTATCTAAGCTGACGCTAACTTTAGCCCCCAATCACCAATTTTTTTCCGGACCATCAATTTTTGCTACGGTCCAAACTTATCTTGAGCCAACTAAAATTTATCCAATGCCAAGTTTGATTGGAACTTTAATTGGTCATAACTTTTGCATACAAACTCGGATTGAGGTGTCATTTCTGCCGTTGGATTCCTTGTGATGAGATATTCAACTTGATGATGGTTTCAATGAGATTCAAAGACTTTGATTTTTAAGCCTTTTGGGATCCTCTTGCATCATTCCTCCCCACTGAAGGACTTTTGGACCCCAAAAGTTTCATACAAATATTATGCATGTTTTTTCTATTTTACAATAGAACCCATATCATGTGCTATCCAAATAAAGTAAAAAGATATCACTATGTTGTATTCATAAGTGATGCTATACATTTCATCACTTTTATAATTTATTGTCCATCTATGGTGTCTTTAAAAGGAAACATGTGATTTACAATGGCGGCCATACTCAACTACTTAAAAAGGATACCCATCTCTTACCTAACTAGGCTATTGGGATTTCTTTCTATAGTTTCCTTTCTTCCTGAAATGCTTCATTGGCTTGTTCCTTCTTAGGTGCTTTTTGGTCCTTGTTTGGACATAAATCTAAATGGAGGTTCCAACATATGGCTTTTTGATGTTCACCCTTGTTGCAATGGCTACAATGGTTTTTCTTCCTCCATACTTTCTTGTCCTTCTTTTGTGTCTCTTCCTTGGGAAACATAACCTTCCTTGAATGGTTGTCTTTGGTGTAGCTGTGGCAAGGTTAAATTGACTTAGCTCTTCCTTTGAAATTATCACTATCACTGGAAGGTTGTGATGTACTCTCAACATCCTGCATTGACTCAAACTTGTTCGTTGAAGAATATCCTACATCTGTTGGTTTTGGAGCCTCATCTAGCTTCCTCATAGCCCAATCCTACATATTGAGGTAGTTCCATCACTTGGATGGGATTCAAAATTCCATGGACATTAACTCCTAGCCCCTTTCCTTCATATCCCATCTTCTTCATTAGCTTCGAACCAATGCCCTTGGTGTGCCTTTCAAACACACTAAAGTCATCATCATAATGAGAACATTAAACTAATGAATCATTGACACTGTTTGCCTCAGTTTCCAATTCTGAAGCAGGTGAGGATGGCTTTGCTAAGCCTTCATTTTAGTTCAACTTTTCCAAGCCCTCTTCTGTGGCTTGTAGCTGAAGCCGCAATCCCTACTTCTCCTCTTCTGCTTCTTGCAACAATATTATCAATTCAACTTTCTCTGCTTGAATGCTCTAGTTGATCTCTTCAATTTCTTGGAGCCATGCATTCTTTGATGCTTTTCTCATCCTTGGTCCAAGTTTTGCAATCCCAACTACTGCGATCTTCATCTCATCACCTGAATCAAAACCCAGGTCATGTTGCATTGTAGCAACAATTTTCTGTTTCCCTTTGCCACCATACTTCTTAGGCTTTAACTATGGATGTAGTTTCCAACAATGCTCCTTATCATAGCCTTATTTCTTGAAATAAGTGCAAGAGGGATTTTCTTCCTTTTTCTTTGTTGTTGTTGTCTTCTTTTTATGTTCATCTTGTTCATGCTTTCCCCTTTTTTCAAGATGAATTTATTTCACACTAGATTCATCCATATTAGTGGGATCAAACAACAACAATAGGTGATGAAGATAACTGTATAAAGTGCTATTATATTTCATCAAAGTTTTTGGTGAGTATAAAGGAACATTCAATGCCAATGTTTTCTTCCTAAACTATTCTACAAAACTTTGAACATCTTGACCTTTACCTTGTCTCAAATGTTGCCACTCCATCATGGATTTTTTCTTGTAAACTAATGGGTAAAATTTCCCTTTTAATGCAGAAAAAAACTAAGACCATGATGAAAAGAGTTTAATATTATGCTTGCTACCTTTATAAAGTTTTCTCTCCCACCATACAAGAGGCACTACTACAAATGGGGCGAAAATACAATGTATATTCGTCGACTATCCGACACATTAGAGCCATAATTTTCATCTCCGGGATTGCATCAAATAATCAACCATTTACTAAGTGTCAGATATTCGATGGGCTTGGCATTGAATAACTGATTCCCAAGATGGCCAAGAATGCATCTAATCATCTAACGCTCTGCTGTTGGATAATTGACGCCAACAGGTGTTGGATATGCGATGGGCCTAACGTTTGATATTCACTGCCAAGATGCCAAGAATGTGTTTCAACACTCGACACTTTGAGGTTAGATATTTGACTCCAGCGCCTTCGTGATGTCAGATATTTGGCGTCGGATAATAATTAGAGAAATTTTGATGTCTAAAATGGGCCTCCTAAGGAATATTATAAAATAATGGTGGAAATAATAAAATAAGATTAGATTACATCATCAAATTTTAGATAATAAAAAAAACTACTCTTTTAATTCATATTTTCAACTTATCTCCGTATGGGTTTACTCAAATTTCGAGTTCGATCACTCATTGGATTCATAATTTAATTCTTCATCCAAGAAGTAACCATGTTGCATACTTTCGATGAACCCTGCTACATGAAAAATGAGAAATACATGAAAACATGATTGCAATCACCCTTTTCATGTACTTCTCATTTTTCGTGTAGTAGGGTCCATCTAAAGTATGCAACATGGGTACTCCTTGGATGAAGAATTAAATTCTGCATGCAACGAGTTGTCCTGCTAAAAATTTGAGTAAAACTATAGGGAGATAAGTTGAAAATACGAGTTGAAAAAGTAGATTTTTAATATATATTTTTTTAATTTTTTAATTTTTTTACCTTTTTACTCTAGAAATAATGAATCATTCCTCATGGTTGAAACCTTCATCTTGAATCCTATTGGTTATAATAAAGTTGATTTTGGTTGTACATTTTTGTTTTGAGGCCCATTTTAGACCTCAAAATTTCTCTAATGCGACGTCATAATAGTCTAGTTCGACGAGAGTGTTATGGATTTGACAGGTTGTTTCGTTGGTATGGAGTCGGATATCTGTTAGTTTTTTCTGTAGGTATGGAGTCATATATTCGAAAATTACGACATAAACTCAAATATTCGACAGGTACATGAGTATTAAAGAAATTGAATTTAATCTAGGGCACTGGCGAATGCTTAAATTGTTCAAAAGAAACTAAGATTTTTGAGTAGAAAATAATGCGTATAAATATTATTTATATAGAGTGATATTTCAAAATTCTATTAGAATGAATTCAAAACTTGAATATTTACTAATATTTGTAATCATGATGGTTGCTCCTATTGAACATAACATTTCAACTACTTATTTATTAAATATTCAATGTAGCCTAATGCAGTTCAATTGCTATAGAAAACAACTTTTCACTTTTTATTGGTTCTTAAATCAAATGTTATATTCCAAGAAAATTTTAAGACTGAGGTGAAAAGCATATAGTGATCAACAACAAATGAAACTTTAATAGGATAATCTATTAAAAAACATGTTTTGGAAAATACAAACATGACTCTGATGCATTATAATTTCTTTCAAACTTGTATCGATGAGTTTTAAGTCATTTCTTGAAATTGTTGTTTTAATTTGTATTAATCAAAATCCAAATTTTCCCCCCAATCAATAGAGAAAGTTTAAACTTTACTTAATTTTGTAGAGTATAAACTTTGCATTGGAACTCTATTAAGACTTTGGTTAGAGTCAAAAGTGTCTTCCTATGATTCTTTTCTTAATAGAAATGAGGAGATATTATATTAAAAAAAATCCATGGAAAATAGTTGCAATAAGATTACAAAAGGGAGAATCACCTTCAATTATTTTCCATTTCAAAACCAAGGGCTTTGATTCATAACTATGTAGGACTAACATAGCAATTTAGTTTTACATAGAAGAGCCTTACAAAATAAATAAGATAATATATATAAAGAGTTGAGAGATAAGTGCAATGCATCATAATCAACTTGGTTGGTCAAGAATTTTGATAGCATCATTTTATTCCTTGTTTGTCTTAAGAACCTATGCATTCAAGTCTGGAAGTCAAATTAGTGAAGGTGCTAAATAAGCCATTCCAAAGTGTGCAGTTGGAGAAAAAATATGGAATTATGGAGGATGTCATGGCTGGTGGCATTCAATTTGGAACTAGAGAACCCAACATCCATCTTGTCCTACCTCTACTAAATCAAAATGTCCATTGATGTATCAACATGTACTACCAATCAACATTTCAAATTTGGAGCTACTTAATTGAAATCTACAAATCCTCTATCAACTCTTCATACTGAGAATACCATCCTCACTTCCATAATCTCATAGTTTATGATAGGGTGAAATTTGATGGAGAAACACCACATTGTTAGGGGAGGAGACATAGATGACTATGAAGAAGCAATAAATGTGAACAGAGGACTGACTCTATTCCATGGAAGCAACACACCAACAATATATAGAGTCATAGACCCACCCAAATCCAAATTGTTACTACATCTTAGTTGTCACACAATGTCCTTTCCACCCAATATCTCTACCCTCATTTTGCAATGATAATTCCTTTGGATGAACTAATCCATCATGAAAGGAAAAATCCCACCATGAAACTAGAGAAGGTATGGGAATGGCTTAAATACAATTGGGATTTTAGCCATTTTTAACATAGATAACTTGAATTGAAGTTGTAAACTTGATATGATATTGACATGAGCTTATGAAGAAGACCGATAGGTGAATTATTATAACCAAGTCTCCTCAAACTTATCAAATTTTTTGGGAGCTAAAGTTTAAGATGACGAGAGTTAAGGATTTCTATTAATAATGATATTGCATTACTAACAAAAAATTTAAGGGACACCTTCTCATTATGGAAGATGCCATTGATTTCATGCCAGCTAGACCTTTTAGCAATTTTTTTTTCTAGGGATGGCCATACTCTGTTGAATAAAGGCTTGTATTGAAGAGTCCCTATAGAGAGATTTTTCCAGTTGCAAAAAAAGTATGACCCAAATGATGACCACTAAATTTATGACCAACTCCTTGCAATATATAGTTATAAACCAACCTTGTGAATTACATTCCCAAATAAGGTGAGAAGAAAATACACTAGATGAGAAACATAAAAAACACACCTTGAAGGGCCATGAATGCCCCTTTTGCACAAATTTTCAATTACAAGGATATTTCCATGAGCAAAGTTCGAATAGAAGATATTTATTTTGACCATCCAAATGGTAGATAATATTCCAAATTCCATATTTCAATGTGAAAAATCCATAGTTGGAGGATAGAAATGCTTCAGTAGTATCAAGATTTATATATAAGAAATAAGTATTAGACCTACTGATGAAAACAACGAAATAAGGATAAGGAAAAATTTCATGGAAGCATCAAGCATTGGAGTCTCTAAGTAGTCCTTAACATAACGAAAAGGTCACCTTGAAGAGGATGGAAGAATTAAGTTGGCCAACAAAGGTCGAGCTGGAAAAAGGAGTTGTTTTGTGCTCAAATTTGTGTCGCTTATCTTCCTTGGATACAATAGATATGTAGAAAACTTGTGGTGACTAAGCTGAGATTTTGAAGTGACTGTTGATAGGGCCGAATAGGCCTAAACAAGGTATTGAAGAAATATTTTTGGACATCGAGTTACATAGGTGTTGTTGCTATGATAAACACCCTAGAAAATGTTTCTTACACTTGAATTTTGGAGCCTACTGAGGATATTGTGATATGTTATTCTATGGTAACTTTGTGGTCATATAATATTTTGTAAAGTTTTGAGTATTCTTCTAAGTGTCAAAGTTACTTTCCCACACATGTTTTTTCTGCGATGAATCCACATACACACATCTTTCTATGCAAGCTTAGATGAGCATTGCACAACCCTTGAAGGTAAGGCTTGCGTAATCACTAGTGATAGTGACTATGTAATCCATAAGCACAATATATTGCACAATAAATATATATAATTAGTGCACACTCTCCGTTGGCAGTTTACCTCACTTCGATTGTAATTACACTTTCATTTCAGTGAGTTTTCTCAACTACCACTTTGGCACACCTTTTTTCTCTCAAGTGTCACTTTCACGTTCAAAAACATCATTTTTACTTGCATTCACTTTGATAAGTATCATTTTTATGTTATGATCACTTTGGCATATGTCACTTCCACTTTATTTGAGCCTTTGCAAGTGTCGTTTTCACTTTTCTCTTTCTTTCGTAAGTGTCATCTTTTGGCATGGGAAGTGTCACACATTGTGAAGGCAATGTTTTGTTCTATTTCAAGAGGCAAATTTGGTGTTAATGGGTCCTATTTATGATATAAACATGTATAAAATCTATTCCCAAAATTTTATGCACTATCGTACAAGTGTAGTCATTGTCATTGCAAAGTGTACCCTAAGTGTCACACTTTGAGGAGATAATTGTTTCGCTATCACATTAAGGAGACCATATTATTTATGAGTGTTGAGTGTTCTATTTTATTTTGTCAATTTTTTTGAGTGTGTGATCATGTTCAAGTCTTACCTTGGTTTCATATATGCTTCACTGATCCCATGCTTAGTAAAATTATGGAAGAATCCTCTACCCGATCAACTTGACCTCACTCAGCCTCCTTGAACTACACATTACACAATAACAAGCCTCAAGTTGATCACCTTTTGGAACTATGCAATGCAAAATTTCTAACTCCAAGGATTATGCAATGCACAATCACAATACTCAATGATTGCCTTCCTTCCCTAAAAATTGCGCAATCCTACCTGCCAGCTAGTCTCTCGTCGTGCATTCATAGTATCAGTCATCAAGATACCTCCCCAAGTCCTTGAACTACGCAACTGTGCAATCCACTAATCATTATTCCTTTAGAAATGCACATTACGCAGTCTCAAGCCTCAATATTTCCTCAATGAGCTCCTAAACTGCATAATCATCTTTCCCATGCCTCCATAACTATGCATTGCATAGTATCAAGCTTCAGTCCATCACTCCTAACCTCTGAAACTATGCACTACACAATCCCTGAGTTTGCCTCTCAATCCAACAGCTAGTTCCAACTCAATCCGCATTTTCATGAAGCAAGTTAAAATAGGATATTTCTAGACTGATGTCGTCCTGTCATGAGTGGATTTCACTTGTGGGTACTATATCTTGACATGAAAAAATGATGCATGAAGAGGAAGAGAATGATACTATGCTAAAGGACACTTGTGAAGATGAAACCTTGAAGAGGTCATCAAGTGAGAAGATGAAGGAACACTAGTTTACGACAAAAATCAAAGGATCAGGACCTCATGAAGACTCCATACCATTCAACCTCTTAGAGGGTGAAGATGAAGAAAAAAGTGGATCTTTCATGAAGATGAAGTATTGAATAGACCTCTCATGAATATTAAAGACACTGCAACAAGAGAAACAACTTATCATTTCCACTTCACCATGAATTCCATATCATCAATGTCAAGTTGTGAATTGTACTAGTGCCATCACAATGTCATGTGTGTTCATGTGTATTGCCACATCATTTGTGGATGTAATGATGTAATTATCAGAGGAAATGACAAAATGTAATGTGGAATATGAAAAGTCACATAGTCATATATGGACAAAAGAGTCTTTAGGAAAAGTCCAAAAGTCAATATAGAAGTCCAAAGGTCACATGAGAAGTCTAAGAGTCATGAGGAAAGCTCAAGGGTCATGGGGATATGAAAGGTAATTCCTATTGTTATAAACGAAACCTCGTAAATCAAGAAAATGGATTTTGGAGGCTTAGCCTTTGGAGAGATAGCCTTGGCTTCTCTAGCTTAGCATAGGAGAGAAGACCATTCTTTGGAGAAACAAGAAATGGCTTAATGTTCCACAATTTGAGCTAGTGGCTTGCCATTGTAACTTTGTACTTGGATCTTTCACCTAATAATCAAAATATAATTGAGTCAATGCACTTCATGCGTATGTCATAAATGTTGTAAGATTATTCTTTGAATGTTTTGGATATATGTTGTTCTCATATGTACTAAAGAAATTGAACTACTTCGATGGATTTGGTGCTTATCTTGTTGAATTTGCATTGTGTTTGCTTTAATGCTCGTTGCATCTGCTCGAATTATTTTTCTAGATAACAAATGAACCATTCCTTGCTCTTAAGTGTCTCTCTTAGGATAATATTATTACTTTCCTACTAGTGTCTCACTTTTATTTACCTCTCGTGAGAATCTCCGTTTACACATTGCAATTGGTGTTTCACAATGTCAACTTACTTACTGATTTCAAAGGTTATGTGCATACTCTCTTATGTGATTCATTGTATCTAAGGAAAATCTTATATTTATGGCTTTTGGGCCGATACTCTGGATGGGGCTCCTACTCCAAACAATGTGAGGTCTAATTGGGACTTGGCATCAGGGAGACCCCTTAGTTGAGGGGTTTCTAGCACTGTCAATAGTTGGCACTAGAAGGAGGGATAAATGACAAGCTGTGCATGTTGAGTTTGTTTTGAATGTATTATATTAAATGACTCATTCCTAAATCATACTCCGTGGGTGTTTCACTAGTAAATACGATAGTAAAATTTCAATCCATGATAAGTCTCTTTATAATTTGTCTCAATTAAAATTTGATGGTGAGGGTGAAATATCCATAGCCGAGCACATCTCTACTTTTATCTATTTTTGTGAATTTTATGAAATTTATTATGAAGATGTTTCTATTATAGTTTTCTTTGTCACCGTTGAGGGTTGAGTCAACTGATGGTGTCATACCTTACCATATTTTTCCATCCATTATTTTGAACATTTTATCATGGATCTTCATTTAGAATTCGATAAGTATGATTAACAAGATGTTGTTAAAAGGATTAATTAACTAAGATTGAATCTTGGCGAATGAATTGAGGATTTCACTAATCGATTCCTTCACATTTTTTATGAATTTCTCGAGGAAGTCATGGATTGGGATTTCTTTAAACAAAATTTTGAGCGTTTGATTCATATCTCTTTACATGGTGACCTTGAAACCCCTGATGTTTATGTTTCCTCAACTTTTTTAGATCATGAGACCACCCTAATTTCGGAGGAGGAACCTACTATTCCTTTTGTTCCTTTTCCTCCTCATTTTTCTGTTCTGATGTGGGTGCCTCCTTGTAGTGATGCCAAAGATGGTAAATCTGAAAATCAAATGGCTAATCCATCTCTTTAACCTTCATCCATTTCTCATGATCTATATCTGATGGAGGAAACCTTGGAATGGTTTTTGGAGCCTAAGGTGAAGACTAATATCTTCATTCCACAATAATATATTAAAACTCATCAATTTAGTCCTAAATCTGATTTTGATACCTATCATCCTCTATCATCTCTTTCTCATGACCCCTTGTCCCTTGATATTCCTAACCAATCTCTTCTAAATTGAAGCAGTGAACATGTGCAAGGTAGTCACATTTCATAGGTAGAGGAGCAGGAAGGTGAATGGAGCAGGAAGGTGAATATTCTTTCAATGTTTCTTCTCTTTTTCAAATTCCTCCATGTGAAGATAATGTTTCTTCATTCTTAGATGATCTTGAATCTACTAATCTCGGTAGCCAGTCAAATGACTAAATTATCCTAATCAATAAAGTAGAGTCTTGGGAAACCATCATTCTGATGAAGCTGATTTTGTTGATGTACATGGTGATGAATGCCCAAGCGCACCCACCAATATTTCAATTCTTCAAGAAAATTTTGATTTGAAAGGTTTAGATCAAGAATCTTTTTCAGTCAAAGAATATTTTCTCATGGAATTTTATTCTTCAACTCCTTGTTCCTTGTGTCCTATTGTTTATATGACATGCTCCTCGGATCTGCCACCCGATAAACAAAATCCTAAACTGACACAAGGTAACAAGGATATTCATGATGAAGAAGAAATCAATAAAATCATCGAAAATCCATTCCATGCCTTCCCATCTTCTGTTTTGCATGAGGACAACTCTTCAAATCATTTTTCTCATGAGATTTCTCTTATTCATACATCTCTAGATTTGCAGTCAGAAGAATATTATGATTTGAGTAATCTATTTGTTGAGGTCAAAATTTTTGATCAAACCACTAATGTAGATGGATTCCATCCAGAAAATAGTAATCCTATTAACTTAACTGATAGCAGCTGCCCATATGCAATTTGCAATCTGACTTAGTTTTCAAAATATTGTTATATATCTTTTCAAAGTTCCAGAACTTGTTTGGAAGTCGAGGCACTTCAACTCTCGTTGATGGTTATGTCAGGTTCTTGTAATCTTGGTGAGATTCCCGAACAATGTCAAATCTGTATTTTGTCGTAGAATTCTTTCATTCGTATTGCTTGACTAGATGCAAAATCATCCTTGAAGGATTTTAGGATTTCTCATTACAATTTTTCTATCTCTCGAGATCTGATTTTTGACCAGATTAAGAATAATGTTGTAATGAATTCCTTCATCTAGACCTCTTGTATCTATCTTGGGATTGGAATGTATTCCTTTCATGAATGCACAAAATTATGAAGTTGATCAATGTAAAGATTATCTTTGGCCAAAGAATTTATATATGTTTAATGCTATGGTGAACAATTAGCTCCTAATTTTCATTGTGAATGTTACTAAACTAATCATTTTTGTTCTAGCCAAATCAATCCTTTTGAGCAACATTCAAGTATGAATCATTAATTGATCAATATCATGATGCTAATATGGATTCTATTTTTTATTTGACATATTATTCTAACCTTTTATCAACACGTTGTTTCAATCAATTTCCTATATTTACAAGGACAACAATTTATTTTGATTATGAAATCTTTCATATTACTGGCCTAGTATTGAATAAGATAGAAAGGGAACCAATGGATAATCCAAAATATCATACACTAATTCATCAATCTAGTCACAACACTTGTCCTAACAACAATCACTCATTGAATCATCTTCCCATTAGTACATTCGATGATAGTTGTCTTACATTGGTTGATCTTTTTTATTCTCCTTATAATTTGAATGTGCTAATTCAAATCTCATTCTCTCAAGAATTTCAGGGGTTTCAAAAGGGTTGTTTTGAATTTCATGTTCAAATCTATGAATGGCTGGAAGCATCTTACTTGGAAAGCACTTATGCTAAAAATAAGTTCTGATCTTTTTGGATGTTTGCTAAGCTAGAAAACATAGATGCGGGTACATTCACAAGAATTTCTTAAGGTTTGTTTGATTTTTGTGCTAATCGAGAAAGTAAGGTTGTAATATGGTTAAGGTTAGCCGTTATGGCACATATTTCTGCCTTTCGGAAAGACCTTCGATATCTTGTGCAATCTATTCAAGTTATTATCTTTTCTGTTGCACATCATTATATATCAGTTTTAATTATTAGTATCTTTGAATTTGTAGGTTGGGAGTAGTTATGATGGTTATATTAGAAATCTCATTACACTTGAGCTTGACCTTATATTTGGTTAGGTTAGGAGTAGGTCTAACTGTATTCTAGTTTCCTTTTTCGCACTTGTTTGACTTTTGATCTCCATCTTGTCTCTATATTTATTTTATTTTCTTACTTCTGTTTGCAGGTTGCTTTATGTTCAACCTCCATTATCCTCCCCTTTTTCTTTGTTTTGTCTTGTTTCTCTTTTATGTTTTTATTAATAAATTTTTGCATGAAATATGCTCTTGTTTGGCTCAAAAGACAATGTGGCGAAAGTTGAAAAGGTAAATTGTAATGACTAACAATTCTTGGATTATTTGTCATCCTCTTCTCTATCTTGGGTTTACATCTTTAAAGTCAATGATTTCTGAATGGAAAATATGATCCATTCAAATAGAAATCCTTGGGTCGAACCATAAAGCCCGTATCTATTCTAGGATCTTCATTCCTTGACTTGGTGTTGTAATAGTGTCCTCCCTGCCGATCCAATCAAGTAGAGCAGGGAAAGGGGAAAATAAATAGTGAGCAAACCAATATCAAAGGTATATATACCTACCGCTGAAGGAACAACCTCTCCTCTCAATAAGTCAAGATCCCTCTTTTGCCCCAGTAAAATAAATAAGTGCCTAAGATTAGTTCTATAATAAAATAAATAAAGGGTTGAAAGAAGAGAAAGGCTTCTTGAAAAGAGAGGTGAAATAAGTAACTTTGTCAGGGTACTGTTGAAGCTTGGGGGCATTGAAGCAATGCTTTTATTCCTTTAGTTACTTTATTGCGGTATTGTCCAGGCCTGTTGGAAATGGAGCAACACCGAAGATGAAAACTCATACTCTAATTATCTCTAACTCACATTACTATATTACCCTTTCTTGCATTAAAACAATTGTGATTTAGAAAGCTTCGTAAATGTGTTTACCTGAGAAAATTAATAGAGGAGACTATATCCATAACTAGGTCAAATGGGAATGACAAGGTAATCCATGCAATGAATTAATACTTCCTGAAATACTAAGACCTTTCACTTAAATATGAAACCTGAGTGAGTAGAGAAAGTGGAGTTCTACTAGTGTGTAGTTGTGACAAACACCCTCCAAAATTTTGCTTACACTTGAATTTTGGAGCCTATTGAAGATCTTGTGATCTGTCATTCTATGGTCACTTCATGGTCATCTCATGATTTGTAAAGTATTAAGTCTTATTCTAAGTGTCAAAGTCACTTACTCACACATGTTTTGTCTGTGATGAATCCACAGACACACATCTTTCTATGCAAGCTCAGATGAGAATTGCACAACTCTTAAAGGTAAGGTTTACATAATCACTAGTGATAGTGACTACACAATCCATTAGCACAATGTACTGTGAAATACATATCGACAATTAGTGTGCACTCTCCATTGATAGTTTCCTTCACTTCAATTGTAATTGCACTTTCATTTCCGTGAGTTTTCTCAACTGTTGCTCTAGTGCACCTTTGTTCTCTCAAGTGTTGCTTCCACGTTTGCAACTATCGTTTTTTCTTGCATTCACTTTGGTAAGTGTTTTTTTCATGTTATCTTCACTCTGGCATGTGTCGCTTCCTCTTTCTTTGAGGCTTCCCAAGTGTCATTTGCACTTTTCTCTTACTTTCGTAAGTGTCATCTTTTGGCTTGGGAAGTGTCACACATTGTGAAAGAAGTGTTCTAGTATATTTCAAACGGAAAATTTGGTGTCAGTGGGTCCTATTTATGATATAAACATGTATTGGATGTTGGCATTATGATGCATGTGTTGTACTTGATGGCAACCCTCTCATAGAAGATCATCTCACTTGTATACATTCAGAAGATATATCAGATGTGATAGAATGCATGGGTTACTGCACAGCAAAAAGGGATCAGATGACAGTTCACAAGTAAGCTTTGCCATCAAGTCCAAAGGGGGAGATTGTTGGCATTATGGCTAAAGTGTTGTCCTTGATGGCAACCCATTCAGGTGATGGATCACTGTACAACAGGTCAATAGCAAACATTGATGAACAGATCTCAAATATTGAAGAAATTAAAGGAGTACGCAGGCACACCGTTCAAAAGGTGCGTACACGCAGGCATGTCTTATATAAAGT
>APFE030915339.1:10505-33192 GCA_000404065.3 Pinus taeda | reverse complement strand
CATGAGTTTCCTTTACTACCCTTTCACCATTAGTAAGCATTTCTTGCAGAAACTTTGTCAAATCTGTCTTCAAATCTGCCATCAAATCTTCCATGCCTATCTTCAAATCTTCCATGCTTATCTTTAAACAATCCATCTTAGCTTCCACACCTTTATTTAAACCATCCATCTTAGCTTCTACATCTTGCTTTAAACCATCCATCTTAGATTCTGTTGCTTTTTGTGCAAGTGACACTTGTTGCACTTGGTCTCGTAATTTTGATATATCATGTTGCATTTCTTCCTCTTCTTCATGATTCATGCTAGAGATTTTAGGTTGCCTACTAGGTGTTTGCATTTTCTTTCCTTGGGGCATCAATTACCGATAATAATTCTTTACTATTCCCTTTTAATTCCTTCAAACTATTTTTTGAAACCAAGCTTATGCAAAAATTTAAAGAAAACTACACACCTTTTTTCAGTTTGTAGGAGCTTGATATTGAATCTGATGTATCTCTGTAATTTAGGATCATCTAGTTCTGAAATTGTGACCTATAGTAGCCCTCTACATCCTATTTCTAATGCCACTAGTCTGATCCAAATTGGATTCTTTAGGGAAGAGTTATGCCAAATCTCCCACAGTGACCTGATTATAGACTAGTTCAGTAGAGTGAACTTGTAGGACGTGCCACGAGTCATTGTTTCGACCTTTGGCTTTGAAAAATATATAGAAGAAACTACAGCCTATCCTCTTTCTGTACCTTTTTATGAAATTTCAATCTGATGCTTAGAGAGAATGTTATGAATATTTTCCCCAGCTCACCTGTTTGGAATGTAATTTAGGAGTCTGCAACAAGACCAACTTCCTTAGATCATATCTCCACAAATATAATTCGAAGAGCTCTAAAATTTGGACCCAAGATTCAGCATGATGTCTTCTCAAATGGGTTTTTTTTAGCTTCTGAAATATCATAGAAAAAAAGTTACAGCGAAAATGCCACGATGACCTGTTTGGAGCAGCGAAACCCTATAATCCAAAGCTCTGATACCAAATGTTATGAAACCAGCTCAAGAAAAAGATAGAAAGATAGATTAACGCCTTAGAACTCATCCTCTTCGAGGGGGTAACCTCCTTTACATTACATAAATGAACAATTCTTGGATGATTCAAATGACAAAACCTCCTTTCTATATATAGGAGTCTAAGGAGTCACAATATAATCCAGCCAACCTAACAATAATAATATAAAGCCACAAAAATAAATAGAGGGATTCTATGGGGCACAATAATAATAATATGGGGACAATAGGGGCACAACAATATTAATAAGGGGTACAACTACAACAGTAATGGGGTAATCACTAGTATTATAGGGACCCAACAGTTATTCCTTTTAAAGAAAGGCTTACAAGACTTACTACTCGATGAACTCTCACTAGTTTTCCTTTTCAACTCAAAAACTTTGTTAGTCAACTACTTCAAAGATTTAGCTAGAGGATAAAAATCAAAAGAATCCTTATCTTTATCATGGGATTTTCTAGATGAGGCTTGACTTTTCTTACCAGCAGACTTCGACTCTTCGCGGGTGTCATGCTCAAGAGCTCCTATGGAAAGTAAACCCTTTTCAACAGCAAGAGCCTCTGCAAAGTTTTCAACAAGAGTAACCCTCGCTTCTCACTTCAAAAATATGAAAATATCACATGGAAAGGCTTTGGTATAATAAAAAACAATAATTGAATCATCAAGAACCACATTAGTTGGGAATTTATTCAAGATGGTGGTGAATCGCTAATTGAAGTCATTAACCTTTTATTTCTTGTTCATCTTCAATGTACTTATCTCAGTAAGAATCATAAATGGTGTTTTATCTTCAGCAAAATTTTTGAGAAAAGTCTTTTAGAACTCATCCCAATTCCATATGGAAGCTACAAGAAAAGAGTGATACCACATGGCTGCTTTATTCTCAAGGGTATGGGGGAAATTCCTGTAAGAAAAATCATCATGTTGTACTCTCATAATTTGCAAGCCTAGGTAAAAATTGTTGATATGGTCTTCAGTCATGGTCCCTTTCTCAGGGTCAAATTTCGAGAGATGTTTCTTAGGGTGTCGAGGCATGTCATGAAGTAGACCCCGGAAATCCAAACGAGATTGGGTCATCCAAGCTAAAGTTTTTTGATGATTAGCACTCGTTGTTTGATAGATCACTTAGTTAACATGGTATTCCTTATCACCTTCAGAGCCAGACCTGGAGCCTTCACTAGTGTGTGGAGGTTCTTCGTCTTTTCCCCTAAGGACCCTTAGGTTTCCCAAATCCCTAAAGTTTTTTATGTTTCTAAGGTTTCTTAAATTCCTCATAAATCTAAGGTTCCTATCCTTTCAAGGGGCATCAACATTGTGCAAATTGACTTGATTCTTGATGCTTCCCTCAACCCTTGGTTTTTGGATCCCCTCAACATTCTCTTGTTGTGGGTGGTTACTGCCTTGTGAATTCTCACCTTCGTTTCCCTCCCTTTATGTCCCAAGGGGGCTCTCTAATCCTTCAATTGAAAATCTCTCAAAAACATCTGCATAATCATCCAAATTCATACTAATCATATGTGGAATCAAACTTACCAAGACACATTTACAAGTATGGTGAGGCTTAGAGGTGTGCAGTTTAGGAAGGGAGCTTGTGGAAGGGATACATATGAGACCTTTAGCAAATTATCGAGTGATGGGGCATGATGTTCTCAACTGCTTGTATGTGACTTCATAAATAAGGGGAATCATCCTCCTCGACCAAAGAACCTTCGATTGGAGGAGGTTGGGAATTGTTTGGGGGAAGTTCGTGGAAAGGAGGACCTTGAGAACGATGATGAGGAGGTAAAGGAGGAATACCTGAGGGTTGGTTACTAGCTTATTGGGAAACCTCGAGATGAGAACAGGGGTTAGTGCTAGCCATTTGGTAAAAAGCCCTCCTTCTAGCACCAAAATATGTTGACGGGATGGAATGTACTGCCAACATATACGTGGTCTCCTCGGTGTAGGATCCCAATTAGACTCTACACAATTTGGTCTAGGAGTCCCATCCGGTATGTAGGCATGGCTGCCATCTCGTTGGTTAAGATTTTTCGTCAGACAATGCAAGTTTCAACTTAAAAGAGAACAAATTAAAGTTCAACAAATTCAAGTAAGTAACCTATGAAAATTAAATTTAACAGATACCATGAAAAGAAACAACATAACTTCAAAGCATGAATCCCAAAAAAACCATTGTTAGCAAGGCTTCAAATAATATCCACACATACATATAAGATAAATTTACCAATCATGAATAAGTTCATGATTAATAACCATAAACAAGCATGAGTAAGCATATAGTCACACAATGATATAATGTTAATGTCAATAAAGCAGTTTACTAACATAAGCATAAGGTAAGCATATCATATACCTTCCATTTATTGCAAAAGAAATCCCACAATGCATGAAGACACAAGAAGAAATAGTATGCCAAGAGTTCAAAGGAAATTTCAATTAATTAAGCTGAGAATATCCATGGCACCATCACACAAGATCTCCATCAAATCCATAAGTGGAAATAGAACATTACTTCTTGAATTCACTAGAAGATCCCTTAGTTCTCAAAATCATATGAACCAAAATGAATCCAACACTAAAGTCATTTACAATGTTTCATGAGGGTATATTTATAGAAAAGGGTGACTTTTCATCTACCCATGACTCTTGAGCTACCTCATGACCTTTCATATTCCCATGAGACCCTACTCTACTCTAGTCTCTATCCTACTATGCACATGTGAAAGAAATGGTTCTACTCTAATCATTTAACAATAGACAATTCTGGAACGTCTACATGTAATCTTGCACAATGTATGAATTCCAAAGCTTGTAATTTGTTGCCACATTGACCATCGTTTGATGCTCATCTCCATGTTTGTGAAGAAACTCTAGGGCATATGGTATTAGAGTGTTCTTTTTAACATTGATTTGATTTGATAAGGTCACAAACTTGGTGTATATCCTCACCGGTTCTATCACATAATGAGAAATTGTCTCTTTTGTACCTACAAGTTTTCCATAGTAGAGGCTTGTTTGAGAGGATTGAGAAATGCCTAAATTTACTATAGAACTTCTTCTTGCTTCCTCACTTCCCCAACTGCTCTGATAGAAGGGACTTTGTGTACTTCAATCACGGATTCTAATCCACTTAGAAAATGCTTACATGAAGCCAAAACTATGTCTAGATCCTTTTCCAACTGGTCTCGTGATTGGATCTTAATGCAAATTTTGACTTTTTCATTTTGAGCAATTATCCAATATTTTGTAGGGAGAGTTTCCAAAACATCCAAATATTTGGCAGCTCATTCACATATGTTGTTGATAACTGTGGTGGCTTATCTAAGCATAGTTGTCTTCTCCTTAGTTTCAACCTATATGATTAGGAAGGGTGATATAGTGTGATGCAACTTTAACATTTCGTCATAGACTATAGTCATGGCTTCATCTAAAGTTGCTACATTTTCTATAATGGATGCTCGTAACTCCTTTGCACTTTAATGAAATATACGTATAATTTTATTCCCTTCTTCTGCCTTGGTGGCTCTTTACTCAGAAGCATAGAGATTGCCTTGAAGTTTTATAGTTTGTTTATTTAACCTACTCACATTTAGCTCTGTTGCAGTCAAAATGGAAGTTCTAGCCAAAGCAATAATCCCAGGGTTCATAGTAGTATCCAAATTGATCTCCTTCTCTATAGTTATTGATAAATGTTTGGGAGGGTTCTTAGCATAGAAATTTCTTATTTCCTACATAATCTTTCAGTGGACCTGATCAAAAGTCAATCTAGTAAGGTCTAATTCCTCTTCCTCTTCCTCATCTGGGATTACCAATTATTTTAGTGGAAACTTCCCATTGGTAATTCAGGTGGATGGAGGAATTGCCAATGGAGAAAGATCAATTTGCATCTTGGACCCTTAACCTTACTGCTCATTAAGGTGATCGAGTTCATCCTTCTTATTGAGTTCTTCTTGCTACCTTTTGATTATTCTTCTTCTAGCCTCCTTTTATCTTCTTGTGCTTTTCTCTTTTGCTCTTCTTCAATTATTTTCATTTCTTTCTCATCTTCTTCTTGTTTCTTCTTTCTCTCGAGCTCCTCCTTCTCTTGCTTCTTCCTGATTTCTTCTTCTTCTTGCTTTTTATTTTGCTTGGCCACTATTGCTTTCCATTCTTCCTCTTCCTTCTTAATTCGTTACTCTTCCTCTTGCTTTCTTTTATTTTCCTCTTCCTATTGTTGGTGTTGAGTTCCCAAACCTATTAGCCTCCTGTTCCTTTTGATTGTTTGAGCTCTTCCTCCCTATTTCTCCTTATCTCCTATTTCGCTTTAGAAAGAGTTCCATTCCTTTCCTCCAAGGTTTCTTCATCATTGTTTCCCTCTTACTCATTCAATTGGCCTTCTTGATCATTTCCTTTATGCTTCTTTTGTTTTCCCCCTACCTTCTGTTGCTCATTCTTTCTTTTGAGTATGGTTTCTCTTGCTTGCAGGCATAGGCTTTATTGAGAGTGTTCGGCCTGCTCATCCTTCTTTTCTTGTTGTTCACTTGGCCCTAATTCCCTGGGAGTATTGTACTAATTTTTTACTTTATTCATGACTATGCTTGCTGTGAAAATATGACCAGTTGAAACCTAGTTTCTTGCATTGTGTTGCCACAATCCCCTTTAGGTCATACTTATGGTGATCCAAATCCACAAAGAAAAATTCTTTCATTTCTTCTGCTTTTGCTTTGGCCTCCTTGAAATTCTCAAGGGCGTATGATCCAATAATCAAAGGGAAGGAGGGTCAAGGCTTTTCATTTCCCTTGACTAATATTTTGGAGAACCCTGTAGTCATTTGATAACAAACCTCTTGCAGGAGAAACTTGTCTATAACCAATTTGGAAGAGTGTGAGGGGGCTTATAGGAGCTGAAAACTTTGATGAATGTGCCTTCCTCAATGGGAAACTAGTCGTCCACTCTAATGATTGTTTCCTTAGCCCTCTTGGACATGTAAGGAGTATCTTCTCCAATGAGAAACTGTTACAATGGAGAAATAAAATGACTCGAAATTGATTTTTTGCATACTCTTGTAGCCTAGGTTCCAAAAGATCTTATAATGAAGGTGCACAAGCTCTGACATCTTAGCGGTCCATTTGTAGCTCCACAGCTCAAAATGACATCTTGCACATACTGCATCCAAGAGGTACGATGTGATATAAAATTTTGACGGTTGGTCCTTCTCTGGGTTCTTTGCTACCTGTATATTGGATCTCATGGCTAAAGCCATAATGCTTGCCTAGTTGGAAATAGTTCCTCTGATAGAAATTGTGTACATAATAGCGAACCATGTTCCAAGAAAGGTGTCGATATATGACGTACCATATTACTGGTTCATCATTGCTGCCAGAAGCTGATAAACTTTCCTAAGGCCCTCTGTCTTGTATACTTGATCAACCTTGACCCAGAACTTAGAGGGTTCTTGCCACCATGACCTTAGAATATCTTTGGTTGAAATATGGAAGTCTGATAACTACCTTGTATTGAAGGAATATTCTCTCTCTGTTAGCTGATAGTAGGCGACAATATCTGTAGCAAGGAAATAAGTGAAAGCTTCGCCCTTGTGACTCTGTATAATACATCAATTTGTATCAGTTTTCTGTAGTATCCAATTGATGTTTTATACACATGGGAATATTTTTGGATGTGTGGCCACTTTATGGAGCCGTGGGCTCTTGATGTTGATGTACGCTCTGAAGTCCTCCTAGTCCTAGGTAATATCTCTCTTTGATAACTCTGAATAGATGTCAAACCATGAGAGCTTAGTGGTTTTGTTGATATTTCATGTTGTGCCCCTGTAGATTGGTGGTGGTAGTCCTTCTGAAATTTCTTAGACGTTGCTCTCTGCAGTTTTGCAGGAAGTCTTGATCACTGGAGGCTCCATCTATCTAGAGAAAGATGATATCGATATACAATCCAAATCAATGTCATGTGGCATTTCAAACAAGAAATCCTAAGATGAGAATGACAACATAATTAATATTAATTAGACAAATGATCATGAACAAAGCTTCTAAATGTGAGGGATAGGATAAGCTATCTTGATATTGGAATTGGTTTAAGGGAAATTCGTTGGGTTGCTCAATTATGGGGGTCACAAAACCGAAGGGGAATAAACTAGTGACTTGGAAACTTAACAAAACCGATGGTCACTAGGTCGCAGTATCAGGTAGGTCACTAGATCGCAGTATCAGGTAGGTCACAAAGTCACAAAGTAGATCCTATCATGATATTTTTTAAGTACGACTTAGCTTGTTTGGTACCTAAACAATGATTCCACAGCTCAAGTTGGGAAAATCAAATTCTAGGGTTAGTTGTGCACCTAACGGGGGTTTTGGGGAATCAAAGATGACTGAGAATAGTGAGATATGATTTAGATGAGAGGTGGTGCTCCAAAATGGGATGTTGAATGGATGAATGGAGATCTGGAAGGTTTTAGTGTGAGTTTCTCTTATCAATCACTGATAGAGGTTGATAAATCCTAGCAGAGGAGGAAAATATAGAGCCTAGGGGAAAAAGGAGACACACGGTAATAAAAATGATTACAGGGAAGATGGAAAGACACTTACCTGGAGAGGAGTTGCGTGCTTTCCAGGTCACCCAGTTCACCTACTTTGAATGCTCCATTCAGCTAAACGAGTGAAAATGAGTGAAGATGGTATTTATAAAAGGGTGACACTGTTGGCATTATGATGCATGTGTTGTCCTTAATGGAAACTCACTTGTATATGGTAGCTAGATGAATCTATAGGACATATCAGAGGTGACAAAATGATGGAACATAGAGATATCAGAGGTGATAGAATGATGGAACACAGAGATATCAGAGGTGACAAAATGATGGAATACAAAGATATCAGAGGTGACAGAATGATGGAACATAATAATGGTTAAAGGTTTGATACAAGAAGATTGTTTTAGTGTTGTCCTTGATAGACAACCTATTTGATGAATGGACTACTTTATAAAGATATAAATAGGATGTGACAAAACAAATGTGACAAAATGTAGGGCAGTTCAGAAATGATATAATGATGACAACTCACATTGTAACATGTCTATTCATAGGTAACAGAGTAATGGCACAGAAGAACAATATGATGGGACAAAGGATTTAAATCAAGCAATTGAAGAAAAATAATGTTTTAAGTTGTATTAAGGTGTATACGTTGTTTCACCTAGTCCAAGTAGTGTATACAAGCGGGTACACAGAAAGAAAAAAAAGAGCATATATGTATGCACACACTTTCACGAGAGGAAAAGTGTGCATGGGATGGAAAATTAAGTTTAAAGAATACCAATGGTCAATACCATGGTATTAGCCCACAATATTGAGCAGAATAATGGTTACTTGATCTCATCTAAGAATACCATAGGTTCTAAGTGTTGTTTTGGTCCGAGGTATTGAAAAGGGCTCTAAGTATATAAGGAGGAGAAGATCAAAGGGCTAGGTGTGCAAGTAATGAATATATTATAAAGAGTTAGATCAAAAGCAAATATACATGTTATGGGTTTCTGATGCTTTTCTTGATCTAGACTAAGTACGCACATGAGTGTTTGATCATGGATGAGATCTAATGATGGATCAAGATTATAAGACCTAAAATGACTTATCATTATGTGATTTGATAACGGATAGGCTAGATCTGAGTGCTAGCAAATGTTTTTTCCTTTAAATGCTATGATATGGGTATATCTAAAGTCTAAATAGTTGCAAAGTTATAAGTTATTATTTGTGTATCTATACGATGGTTTTCCTTGGTGAAGGCACATATACACGCTGGTTCGACTCTTCCAAGTAGCATATGCAGAAGAAAAGTTTGTGGTTCAGAGATGACTAGTCTATTTGATCAGTGATGTTTTTTTTACTATTGTTTGTCAATGATGTCTTCTTCAGATTTGAAAGTAAAATTGATTGTATAAGGAGATTGAATTTGGTTGATTGATTGATTGAGTTAGAAGGGTGATCTTTGTTGCTATCTGTTTAGAACTCTATAATATGACAATAGATCTTCATAATGTCTTTGGGCAATACATTTTATGGCTCAGAAGTTTTATGACTCAGTATCTTTAAAGGTATACGCAGCTTGGGTGACAGAAAGTAGCATATACATGCAGGTTGGCTTCATTGAAGTAGCATATGCATTCTAACATATGATTTTTGAGGTTGCAGTTGGTTCTGGTTGTTGATGCAGTGTTCTGGGTTCAAATATGTGTACTGGTTACAATGATCTATCTATTCCAATTGATTGGTTGAATATTGATTAAGTGTCGGTTGATTGAGTTTTCAATGATTGATTGATTCAGTTGTGGTTGATTCAGAAATTGATGATTGGGTGATTCAGTTATGTTAGAGGTTTTAGTGATTAATTGATTCAGTTGTCATTGATTCAAAGATTGATGATTGGATTTCAGTTATATCATAGGTTGATGATTGGGTTTCAGTGATTGGTTGATGCAGATGTATTTGATGGTTGTATTGCAATGGTGATTGATTTTGAGCTTCAATATTAATGATGGGTCCAGTATGGAAATTTGATGAAATATGGCCTACATATTGTGTTTTTGTTGTACTAGGAGTATTCAGTATGAAAATTTATGTAACGTGATCCCTAGAGGAAGAATGAAAGTGGTAGCCTTCTTTAGGTCGATGCCTACGTACGGATAAACATATCAGCCATTACAATAGCTAGGGGGTTGGAGCTCCCTTCTAGTAGAAGATGGAGAGCAAGAGAAGGTTGTAGCCTTCAGTAGGTGGGTGCTTGCATACTGGTATGAGTATGTGCTAGTGCAAGATTGTAAGAAGCTTATTGTTTATATTAAAAGGAATACAGAGACAACAACAACAAGTTGTTTTTTCCTGTATTGGGTTTCCACCTCAAATCTTGGTGTTCATGTGTGTTTCTTATGTGTGATGGTTTATTTATTATAGCACATGGTTAATGTTTATCTAATGGTTAATAAAGTGCTAATGCACTAGCTGAAGACAAACATATGATGGATTAACTAAATTGTAAGTTCACTAGACATACGCTAATTCTCTTAAGAATAGTCATGTGCACACGCAAGTTCGATTCAGTAAAGTAGCGTATAGAAATCTAAATATGAAATGTAAAAAGTTAGATTTGTAAACACTTATTCATCACCCCCACCCCCCCCCCCCCCACCAAGAGTATTTTTCCCAACAATTGGTATCATAGAGGGTCCTTTGGCAGAAGCTTGATCGCTTGAAGGAGATCCATCGAGACAATGGGAAATAAGCAAAAGAAGAAAACACCTCAGAAGAAGAAGACATCTCAAAGGAACAGTGTCAGCAGGTGAGACAATTGGCTATTATGTGGAAGCAAGTATTCAGATTCAGAATCACCTCAGATTGAAGATGAACAAGCAAAAGAAGTATCAGGTACTAATTTTTGGTCTTCTAGTGATACATTTATCTCTTCATGCAATATTGAAGATAATGAAAGTGACAGTGAAACAACTAAATTTTCTCTTATGGATTAAAGTGAAAGAAATCTAATAGAGACAGAAGTTAAAATACTCGCAAATAAATTAGTGATCAATAAGATCTATTTGACAAAAGGGAGTGTACCTTCAAAGAAGAAGTTACCAGGTTAAAAGCTTAGTTAGAGGAAGGAAATAAAGTAAGGAATCAGTACAAGGAAAATGAAGATCAATGTCAAAGGTTGCAGGATGAAGTGACATCATTGAGAAATGAAGTAAATGAAAAGGATACAACAATTGAGAAACTTAAAGATAGCTTGAACTTGAGGTCATCTCTCTCAAAGAAGATCTTGAAAATTC
Organism: Pinus taeda; assembly: GCA_000404065.3. Lineage (NCBI taxonomy): Eukaryota > Viridiplantae > Streptophyta > Pinopsida > Pinales > Pinaceae > Pinus > Pinus taeda. The sequence goes on along the minus strand of APFE030915339.1, from coordinate 22,316 downwards.
AAATAAGAAGAATGAAGAACTACCTCAAGTAGATGAAGAACAAGAAAATGAGATTCTCAACTTAAAACAACAAGTGGAAGAAGGAAGAAAAGTTGAGCAAATCATGAAGAAGCAATATCTGGAAAGGGAAGAGCAATATCAGGTTGAGGTAAATATCCTAAAAGGTAAATTAGAATAAAAAGATAAAATTTTGAGATTTCAAGATAGTACTAAGATTTTGGATAATATTCTTAGTAGTCAAAGGTCTCCTACCATCAAATTTGGTCTTGGTTTTCATGAAACTATTAAAGGTGAATCTAGCTCACAAACTGAAGCAAGGAAATCTAATGCAAAATTTGAAATGATCAACAAGGAGATAAGAGGTCAACAACCAAGGAAAGAAAGTCTTCAAAGAAAATCATTTACTCCTAAATATGGAAGTGTTAATAAATTATCTCCTATGATGAGTAATGTTGAATGTTTTAGATGTCATATTCTTGGAAATGTTGTAGCGAGATGCAGAAGTAGAATGTTTCAAGCTAATAACCATCTCATAGAAATATCATCAGCTTCCAGGTACTTTAAGGGATATCGTTTTTCTTGCAATATGTTTGGTCACAAAGCCATTGATTGCTATAGAAGGAACATGAAACATATAAGATGTTATGCTTGTAACAAGTTTGGGCATATAGAAAAATAATGTAGGGAAAAGTCTATGGATCATCGTAGACAATATGGTAAGCAATCAAATAATCAGATTTATATCAAAAAATATGAATCCATCAAGAATCAATAAAAGGAAGATCAAATAAGGTGTGATCTTTCACTCTGCTCATTTGAAGACAAAGATGATAGTGGATGTTCTCATCACATGACTGGAGATAAGAGAAAAATGGATTCTCTAATAAAGAACCATCATGATAATGATATTCTTGGAACTAATGCTTTAGCAAAAGTTCTAGGACTAGGTACAGTTAGAACAGACTCTGGAGGAAATGAAAGTATGATATTTCAGTGTTCTAATTCTCATACATAGATATTATGAAGACAAGTAACATATATGCACTAGTTTGAAACTGCCCAGTCGTGTATATGTTGGTTTGATGAAGAAGTAGTGGGACAAACTGATAAAAAGGGTTTGATATGGTTCAAACAATTATCAATTGTCTTTTCTGGTTTGATGTTTGATGACTATAATCTATGGATGTTATTTATAAGTGATTTTGACCCTCATAAGTTGTTGATGACTTCATGTATAACTAGTTGATGATGATGCCTTGATGATTCTTACTGATATATGCAATAATTAGATTGATAGTGAACAGTTGGCACAGGTTTAGGGGGAGAATATGTTATACTTCTAATAATGCATTATTGGAATTATGTTTAGAATTCTTTGATACATAATGATTCTTATCAATGTGAGAATTCTTATGTTGTTGAAGTATTTAAATGATGCATCATGCTATGCTGCGGTCATGAATTTTCTATGATGAAATCACAAAAGATACTTGGTTTGAGCCACTTATTTGTTTTGATGCTTCTGATCAGATTTGTGGATGACTCTTTTGATGATGCATATAGTCATGTTTCTTACATGGTGATCTTCATAAGTTCAAAGAGAAGAACAAAGCTTGAAGACACATCTACATTATTTGATGATGTTAAGTGTCACTCATTTATGTTATGTTGTTGTCATCATGCCTTCAAAGATGCATAAATTTCATATGGTACAATTATGGATGGGGATTCCTATAGTTCTTAGATCTCACATGGTATATTGGTTGAGGATTGTTGATCTTGATGATATCAAGAATGTTTGACTGTGAGGTCATGATTTCATTTTCTTATTGGTGAGAAGCTAGATACACATCATGCTGGATACATGGATGATTACTTAAGTTGCATATTGGTAAATATTGTCTGTTGGCCAAGACAATGGTGTTATTTTAGGTTTCATAAAGACATAGCTATTTGAAGACATGGATATTTAGAGACATGGCTTACTTAGTCACATAATGATGATTACTTCTTACTTTATAATGATAGGTTTGATACTCACATATGTTGATTATCATGGTTGATTCTTATCAGATATCGGATGTTGGAAAAATCCCTAGTGAAGATATATTGTTGATATAATGAAGGTTGTTATGGAAAGATCATGTAGTTCTTGGTAGGATGATGATGGTATAGTCATGGACGATTATTATGGTGTTTTCACATACATATGATATGATGTGAATGGTTTTGTGTTACTACTCGGAGATATGATATATGCTTAGTTGATTCATGGAAGGCTATGTTAAGGCCTTTTCTACTAAAGAAACGAAGCAATTTGATCTTGATAAGATCAAGAGGATGAGTTGATATCTATATGCGGCATACTTTGTCATAGGTTGATGATATTAAAGGTACATTGTCTTATCTTGCGAACTGATGATGGACACATATATGTTGTTGTTTTGGATGTTGCTGACAGATGCTTATGTTGTAGATCATATATGGTATATGATAGTTGTTGATAATTATCATGGTCTTGTTTAGATCTTTGGTATTTTTTATACTTCATGTATATCATTTGATGTAAAGTTCATGTAAAGGCCTATGATGTAACAATTGTCATATTTAGTCATGTATGGACTTTGAGATCATGTCAAATATGTAATCCCACTTGGTTGAGTGGTTGAGTCATTTGGTGTATCCCCACTTGGCTAGGTGATTGTTGTATGTATGAGTTATTGGTGATAGGAAGGTCATACTCATATAGTTGAGTTATAGAGTCATGTTATTCTTTCAAAAATATTTATGTAGACTTTACATATGCTCAGGGGGAGCATGGACGATATAGTGCATTTCAGCATGTACTAAGGGGGAGTTTGATTAGAGAATTCAGCATGTGCCTAGGGGGAGCATGATCAGTGTTCATATTCAATAGTTCAGATATGGAAGTCTTCATTTAACATTGGTCAGCCCTTTTCCCTTCATGTCAAAGGGGGAGAGTAGCATGGTGTTTGGAGAGTAGCTTGATGTTTTGAAAGGCTTAGTGCTTGTCTTGATGTTATCTACAGGTTGTGGTGACCAAACACCAAAGTGGTTGCCATCAAGTCCAACGGGGGAGATTGTTGGAATTATGATGCATGTGTTGTCCTTGATGGAAACTCATTTGTATATGGTAACTAGATGAATCTACATGATAGATCAGAGGTGATAGAATGATGGAACACAAAGATATCAGAGGTGATAGAATGATGGAACAAAATAATGGTTAAAGGTTTGATATATGAAGATTTTGTTAGTGTTGTCCTTGATAGAAAAACTATTTGATGAATGGGTTACTTGATAAAGATATAAATAAGATGTGACAAAATGCATAGCAGTTGTATTTACAGATGATCTAGGTGGCTCTAGAGAGACACACAGAACAAAGAGGACTCAGGAAAGCTAAAAAATCAAGGTGTTTTGGATTATGCTCGAACCAAGACCAGAGTGTAGATCAGTCGTTCTGATCGCGGCGATGTGAACGGTTCCTCAATCCGAGTCCATATGAGAAAGTTAGAAGCAGTCAAAGTTGGGTTGACTTTTTGATGATTGGGAAAGCTTAAGGAGGCCATAATTTCGAATTTTTCTGGTCACCGGATTCCAACCAACCTGGGCTGGATCCGGGCAAAATTGTGGGGTCGTTAATTTGACTCCTACGGCTTAGAAAAACGAATTTTAAAAATGAGCATTTGTTATTAATAAAACAAAAAATATATATAAATAAAGGGGGTGGGGGCCATTAAACCCAACACCCCCCAACCTACATAACTTCATATATATATAAATGTATGGTGCAGGGGTAGGCCACGACCCCCAACCCCTCCTACGGAACCACCACCACTTTGAAAATTTATTAAGGGTGGGTTAGCCCTTGGGGCGCGGACCCAACCCTCCACCTCACCACACCCAATGAGAGGACAGAAGGAGGCCAGTATGGGGGAAAAGCCGCCTAACGTGGGCCCAGCCCAACCCACATTTATTTAAAAGAAAATTTGTGTAAAAAAAGGAGGAGGCGGGGTTTGACTGCCGGACCTCCTCCCTATTAAACAGATCCTTAACCAACTCCGCCAACTGCCTCATTGAGTAATCTTCCCACAAATTAATATTTAAACCTCATTTGAACGTATTTTGGGAGAGATGGAGGAACCAGGAGCCAACACGGATTTCAAGACAGGAGGACATTGTGCATGCAGTTCGAGGCAGCATTTTGCAGGAGCATCGAATTTTCACTTTGTCAGATTTTGACAAATTTTATATGGTTTCAACACTTCTCGTTCCCACGAACGTAATGGCGCTGTCTATGTATCCATCAGAGTTCCGCATTTTTTAGTCATTTTCAGTATGAAGGTGGAACCATGATTGCTGCAACAACAGGGAGCGGAACCATGATCCTTGCAATTTTCCGGAGGAGGTAATTTTTCTCCATGTTAGAATATAGTCAAGTTTATACTTGTTTTTCACGGTTTTTCATAGGGATCACAATGGTTAGGTCAAATTAGTTGTATGAGTTGCAGATTTCCAGTCCACCCATGGAGCAGAATGTTTGAGGAATCTACGGGGAATCTAAAAGATTCCTTGAGCCGTAGATTCTCAACTTCTCAAAATTCAAAAATTGGACAGTCGATTTTGCACTATTCGACATCAGAAATCTGATGGTGCATTCAGATTTCTCATTCTCTCATTTCATTTTCCATCCACTTTTCTAAGTGCCAGTGCAAATGTCGACATTCATGTGCGAGCAGTCATGTTCATGTGATCGATGCCATGAGATTGATGGTCTGAATAGCTTCAGTAGTTTGACATCCACTTCTTTAGATGGCCCTTGGTTGTGAGGTATATCTAGTGTTCATGTACTTATTTTGCTATGCATTGTGCTGCACATGTTCTTGATTGATGTTTGATGTGGGATCTTGTTTCTTACTCATTTTTATGATTCCTACTTGATGTGATGCGGAATCGCCTATGTGATGTACTTGTTGTCATGATTTGTCATGTTATGCTTGGAGATCCCCTTGTTGTATGTTGATGGGATACTCATGTGTCGCCATTCATGTTGTGTTTTGAGATCCCTTTAATGCCATGTTGGCGGGATGCTCATCGTGCATGAGTTTTCTGTCATACTAAAAGGAGTATTTTGACTAAGAGTTCCTGTAGGGGAACATCTCTTGGCGCCACTCCTGTATGAGGGCATTTTCCTTGTATGATAGCGACGTCACCTCTATGTACATCATCACTATTGATATCACTTAATGCAGTGGCCTACACCATCTTGACACCGGAGCCCGGAGATGTAGTCCCTCCTGGACGAACTCCATTATCAACGACTTATGTTTTTATGTTGCTGATGATTAACATGTCCCTCTTCTTTACAGAATGTAGATGTATTCATTAATGTTATTTCAAAATTGTAATTTAACACATCACGAAAGTAAAAGGTATTGGAAGGGTCCTTCTTACACTCGGACCTGGATCAAGTGGTATCCGAGCAGCCTTTGCATGGAGGTGAATTGCAACGTGAACAATGGAACATGTAGCGATAGAGGATGAAAAAGTGATGTACGAGACCATGCTCAACATTTCCAAAAGGGTGGAAATAATGTATGAAACTCTACAGAAAGAGACAGAGAAAAGGAGTGATTGCAGCTTTAGTTGTAAGCCACGGAAGAAGCCCTAGAAGAACTGAAGCATAACAACGAGAATCTTCAAATTGAGAATGTTGAATTGAATATGTGGCTACATGAAGAGAAAGAGGAAAAACAAAGTTTTCTACGACAACTGCAAGCAAAGATGAGGCCTTGGAAAAGCTGCAGCGTGACCCATGTGAGGTAAAAAGTAGTTCTCCATCTTCATGTATGTTTTCCTGATAATGATTTCGTTGTTTTCGAAAATCATACCACTGGAATTGGCTCCAAAATGTTGAAGAAAATGGGGTATGAAGGAAAAGGCTTGGGCATTAATGGCCAAGGCATTATCAACCCCATCAAAGTAAAAGAATTACCCTATCAGCCAGGACTTGGGTATGTCAGAAAAGAAGTTGGATAATGCACTGAGACAACAAGCAAACCACCAATGACAGATGATGAGAAGTCCTCATCAGTTCTTTCCAAATCGAAAGAGGAGGTAAAAGATGTTGATTTCCTTTCAATTTTGTCTTCACATAATATGAGTTCTGTTGAAGATTTGGAGATCCTAATTACAGGGACAGACATGAGGCTCCTTACAAGGATGGGGCACAAGGAGAAAAAAGAACTTGGTGTTAATAACCAAGGCATAACTCAACCTTTGGAGGTTGTGCATGAAAATCAATTTTCAAGCTCTAGATAAACAAAAGGAGAATGTTCAAATGTGTCATATGCTTCTGGGACATCATCAAAATCGTTGAGAAAAGAAAATGATGGGAACACATCCCCATCATCCAATGGCAGTTTCCATTACAGGGAAAGAGCTGAGGCAAGCTCTCATTGCCATAATTACACCAGAGATAGCAAGGGAAAGTATAACCACTTTCAATCTTAGAATGTTCATTTCGATTATGATCATGTTGTTAATGATGAACGAAGAACATGGTATCGAAAAACATGCACCTTTTGTGGATTACATAACCATACATTTTCTAAGTGTTGGAAAAGAATGACAACACACAAAAGGATGAGGCGTGAAATACCCTCTCAACATCATGAAAAGAAATGGGTTAAGCAGATATGGAGGAAGATAGCCTATTGCAGTCATTGTGATAGAAGTGGCAATCAAAGAGCCACTTGTTGGAGGCTCCATCCAAAGCATCACCTTAAAGACAAAGCGTCAGTGCGTGAACCAGGTGAAGCAGTTGTTCGACAAGAAAAACCACCTCAAGGAGGTGACCCATTCACATTGATAAGTGAAAAATATTTTCTAGACATGTTGTCGTTTCATGGTCGTTCTTTTGTAAATCATTTGTTTCATTTTAAAATGTAAAAGTGATGATGTGTTTTCCATCACTTGTTCAACAACAATGATGTCTGGTCTTATTTGGTGTCACATTTTACACTCTGAAAGTGATGTTATGTTTCCATCACTTGTCAAAACAATAGTGTTTGGCCTTATGTATGTAAATCATGTGTTGCAGTGATGGTGTGTTTTACATCACTTGTTGAAGAAACCATGATAGGTTGGCCTTATTGTTTTAGCTAGGGTATTGCATCCATCTTAATGTAAACTTGACCACCGAGTATGTGTTATAAACTCGTGGCAACTGTGGGAAATTTGGGTCATTAGTTGGTCATGAAAGTCAAGCATGTAATTTGCAAAACAATGTACTACAGGTTGCAGAGGTTGCAGGTGTCGACTCATCGCTTAAGGCTCCGAAGAACAAAGGTGAAGGGGATGGAAGGGAGACCTTTTGAGGACGCTTGTGATGCAGACAAGGTACAGAGAAGTTGTAGATTATTTTTCATGCTTTTGGAGGACCAAAAGCTCATTAGTGGGGAGGATTGATCCAGGTGGCTCCAGAGAGACACACAGGACAAAGAGGACTCAAGAAAGCTCAAAAATCAAAGTATTTGGATTATGCTTGAACGAGGACCAGAGCATAGATCTCGTCATTTTGATCGCAGTGGTGTGAATGATTCGTCAATCTGAGTCTGTATGAGAAAGTTAGAAGTAGTCAAAGTTGGGTTGACTTTTTGATGACTAGGCAGGCTTAAAGAGGCTACAATTTGGACTTTTTCCAGTCACTGGATTCTGGCCAACCTGGGCCAGATTCCGGCCAACCTGGGCCAGATTCCGAGCGAAATTTTGGCGTCGTTAATTTGACTACAGCTTAAAAAATGAATTTTAAAAATGTGCATTTTGCTGTTAATAAAACAAAACAAAAATATAAATAAAGGGGGTGGGGGCCACCAACCCCACCAACCCCCAACTTACATAAACACACACACACACACACACATACACACACACACACACACATATATATATATAAATGTATGGTGGAGGGGCAAGCCATGACCCCCGGCCCCTCCTACGGAACCACCACCACTTTGAAAATTTATTAAGGGTGGGTCGGCCCTTGGGGCACAGACCCAACCCTCCATCTCACCGCACCCAATGCAACGATAGCAGGAGGCCAGTATAGGGGACGGGCCGCCCAAGGTAGGCCCAGCCCAACCCACATTTATTTAAAAATGTTTTTTGTGTAAAAAAAGGAGGCAGGGTTTGACCGCCTGACCTCTTCCCTATTAAACAGATCCTTAACCAACTCCGCCAACATCTTCATTGAGTAATCCGCCCAGAAATTAATATTTAAACCTCATTTGCACGTAGTTCAGGAGAGATGGAGGAACCAAGACCGGGCATGGATTTCGAGACAGGAGGACGCTGTGCATGCAGTTCGAGGCAACATTTTGTAGGAGGGCCAAATTTTCACTTTGTCAGATTTTGACAAATTTTATATGGTTTTAGCACTTCTTGTCACCCCAAATGTAATGGCATTGTCTGTATCTCCATTAGAGTTCTGTATTTTTTGGCCATTTTCAGTATGAAGGTGGAACCATGATTGATGCAAAAATAGGGAGCAGAACCATGATCCTTACAATTTTCCAAAGGAGGTAATTTTTCTCCTTGTCGGAATATAGTCAAGTTTATACTTGTTTTTCATAGTTTTCCACAAGGATCACAATGGCAAGGTTAGATTCACTGTTTGAGTTGCAGATTTACAGTCCACCCATGGAGCAGAATCTTTGAAGAATCTAGGGGGAATCTAAAAAAATCCTTGAGCCCTAGATTCTGAACTTCTCAGAATTCAAAAATTGGACAGTTGATTTTGCACTATTCGACATCACAAATCTGATGGTGCATTCATATTTCTCATTCTCTCATTTCAGTTTCTAGCCACTTTTCTAAGTGCTAGTGCAGATGTCCATATTCATGTGTGAGCAGTCATGTTCATGTGATCAATGTCATGAGATCGATGGTCCGAACAGCTTTAGCAGATTGACATCCACTTCTTCGGATGGCCCTTGGTTGTGAGGTATATGCAGTGTTCATGTACTTATTTTGCTATGCATTGTACTGCATAGGTCCTTGATTGATGTTTGATGTGGGATCCTATTTCTTATTCATTTTTATGATTCCTTCTTGATGTGACGCGAAAACGCCTATGTGATGTACTTGTTTTCATGATTTTTCATGTTATGTTTGGAGATCCCCTTGTTGTATGTTGATGGGATACTCATGTGCTGCCATGCATGTTGTGTTTTGAGATCCCTTTTATGCCATGTTGGCGGGATGCTCATCGTGCATGAGTTTTGTGTCATACTGAAAGGAGTATTTTGACTAAGAGTTCCTGTAGGGGAACATCTCTTGGTGCCACTCCTGCATGAGGGCATTTTCCTTGTATGATAGCGACATCACCTCTATGTGCATCATCACTATTGATACCACTTAATGCAGCGGCCTACACCATCTTGACATCGGGTCCTGGAGATGTAGTCCCTCCTAGACGAACTCCGTTATCAACGACTTATGTTTTTATGTTGTTGATGATAGACATGTCCCTCTTCTTTACAACATGCAGATGTATTCATTAATGTTCTTTTAAAAATTCAATTTAATACATCATGAATGTAAAAGGTCTTGGAAGGGTCCTTATTACACCCAGACTTGGATCAACAGATGTGATAAAATGTAGGACAGTTTAGAGGAATCAGTTCAAAAATGATATAATGATGACAACTTACATTGTAACAGGTCTATTTAGAGATAACAGGGTATTGGCATAGAAGAACAGGATGATGGGACAAAGGATTTCAGATCAGAATCAAGTAATTGAAGAAAAAGAATGTTTTAACTTGTATTAAGTTGTATATAATGTTTCACCTAGTCCAAGTAGGGTATACAAGCGGGTACACAGAACAAAACGAGCGTATACGTATGCACGTACTTTCACAAGAGGAAAAACGTGTATGGGATGGAAAATTAAGGTTAAAGAATACCAAGGGTCAATACCATGGTATTGGCCCACAATATTAGTCGGAATAACAGTTTCTTGATCCCATCTAAGAATACCACAGGTTCTTAGTGTTGTTTTGGTCCGAGGTATTGAAAAAGGCTCTAAGTATATAAGGAGGATAAGATCAAAGGGATAGGTGTGCAGTAATGAATATCTTAGGAAGAGTTAGATTAAAAGAAAATATGCATGTTATAGGCTCTGGTGCTTTGCTTTATCTAGACTAAGTATACACCTGAGTGTTTGATCATGGATGAGATCTAATGATGGATCAGGATCATAAGACCTTAAATGAATTATCATTATGTGATCTGATAATCGATAGGCTAGATCTGAGTGTTAACAAATGTTTTATCATTTAAATGCTATGATATGGGTATTTCTGAAGTCTAGAATAGTTGCAAAGTTATAAGTTATTATCTTCATATCTATACGTTGGTTCGCCTTGGTGAAGGCATGTATGCATGCTAGTTCGGCTCTTCCAAGTAGCGTATGCAGAAGAAAAGTTTGTTGTTTAGAGATGACTGATCTATCTGATCAATGTTGTTTTTTTATTGTTGTTTTTCAATGATGTCTTCTTTGGATATAAAAGTAAGACTGATTGTATGAGGAGATTGAGTCTGGTTGATTGATTGATTGAGTTAGAAGGGTGATCTTTGCTGCTATCTATTTAGAAGTATATAATATGATAGTAGATATTTAGAATGTCTTTGGGTAGTATAGTTTATGGTTCAGAAGTTTTATGACACAGTATCTTTAGAGTTATACACAGGTTGGGTTACAGTAAGTAGTGTATACATGCAGGTTGACTTCATTGAAGTAGTGTATGCATTTTGACATATGATTTTTGAGGCTACAGTTGGTTCTGGTTGTTGATGCAATGTTCTGGGTTCAAACTTGTGTACTGGTTATAGTGATCTATCTGTTCGAGTTGATTGATTGAATTTGATTCAGTGTTAGTTGATTGAGTTTTCATGGATTGATTGATTCAGTTGTGGTTGATTTAGAAATTGATGATTGGGTGATTCATTTATGTTAGAGGTTTAAATGATTGATTGATTCAGTTGTGGTTGAGTCACAGATTGATGATTGGGTTTCAGTTATATCATAGATTTATGATTGGGTTTCAGTGATTGGTTGATGCAGATGTATTTGATGGTTGTATTGCAGTGGTGATTGATTTTGAGCTTCAATATTACTAATGGGTAAAGTATGAAAATTTGATGAAACGTGGCCTACATATTGTGTTGTTGTTGTACTAGGAGTATCCAGTCTAAAAAATTATGAAATGTGGTCCCTGGAGGAATAATGAAGGTGGTATCGTTTTGTAGGTCGGTGCCTACGTACTGGTAAACATATCAGCCAGTACAAGAGTTAGGGGGTTGGAGCTCCCTTCCAGTAGAAGCTGGAGAATGAGAGAAGGTTGTAGCCTTTTGTAGGTGGGTGCCTAGGTACTAGTATGAGCCTGCACCAGTACAAGATTAGAAAGAGATTATTCTTTATATTAAAAGGAAGACAGAGACAAAAATAGCAGGTGGGTTTTTCCTACATTGGGTTTCTACCTTAAATCTCAGTGTTCATGTGTGTTTCTTATGTATGATGGTTTATTTATTACAGCACATGGTTATTGTTTATATAATGGTTAATAAAGTACTAATGCACTAAATGTAGGTTTTAACCCTGTACAGAAATTACCTGCATACGAATTCTAAATCACAGGAAAAATAAAAATGCGAGAGCATAACATATAAAACACATATACACAGAGATTTCCCACTGGATCCCAAAACCGGGACTACCAACTT
>APFE030915336.1:0-12621 GCA_000404065.3 Pinus taeda | reverse complement strand
GAGGATTTTCTTGGGAAAGGAGTTAACCCAATCTAGTGCATTAGCTTACCACCTATCTTCCTACAAAATTTATGACCATGTTAGCACAGGCATTGAAGGAGTATGGGGTTCCTATTTGAGGGGACAAGCTCATACAACCCTTGTCAAGGGAGAGACATATTGAGAATTCAACATGAAAAAGGAAAGAAGGAACATATGAATATGAGTGATGGAGGAATTTGGGAGAATACACAGGTAAGGAATGTGAATGGCAATAATGGAGATAGTGAAGGAAAAAAAATCTCATGAAATAAAAAGGAACAATAGTTGGAGTCATTGGAGAGTGCTATAGAATCTTGTGTTGTTTATTAGGTGGAGAGCAAGTTCTCTATATTCACATGGATCCTATCAAGTGGAGAGTAGTGTGTTATGGATTCCTACCAAATTGTGGGTGGAGGCACTATGGGCTCTGGATTCCTATAATGTGAATTAGGTGGAGACACTATGGGCTCTGGATTCCTATAATGTGAATCAAGTGGAGACCCTGTGGGCTCTGGAATCTTTTGTTGTTCATTAGGTGCAAACCAAGTTGTCTAGATTCCTATGAATCATATCAGGTGGAGCCATAGTTTTATTTGTATTCCTACTATATTACAGGTGGAAGAATTATGTGATCTAGATTCTTGTAATGTGAATCAGGTGGAGACACTGTGGGCTCTAGGCTCCTATAGTAAGTTTTGGGTGGAGTAATGTGTGTGTTGAATTCCCTAAAGTGTTGATTAGGTGGAGCACAGGGTTCTTTGTATTCCTTGAAGTGTTTGATCGAGTGTTGACGTTGTGTTCTTTTGATTCCTTGTGTTCAGGTGGAGAGGTTTTCTACTCTAGATTCCCATGTGATTGGGTTAACTAGACTGGCGTGAACTTCCCTTCAGTATTCAAACTTAGACTCTATTTGGATCATGGGTGGACATCTATAAGAAATATTTGCAATGTAGTTGGCCTATGGTTAGGTGGAGAGTTGAAGTCCCTTCCTCAATTGTGAGTCATACAAGTTGAATAGATAAGTATGTTCATTACATATATGTTACATAGTGAATGATGAATGATGTGTTGTGTGTTATGAAATTGAATGTATCAATATTGTAGATGGAGGACTATGATATCATAGTTGCCTATAATGAAATGTTGATATTAATTTTCTTATGGTTTTGAAGGTTGAGAAGGCTTGCGTTTCCTTATATGTAGCTAAGTTGTAGAGATATTTGCATGCTCATGCTAACTGATGACATGTTTAGATGACTGTCATTATGTATGTGATTTTCACTGTTGGATATGCTATATAAATCATGGATATTTTCTCTTACAATTTTATTGGTAAAAGGCTGAGGTTGATAGAATGTAAAATATATCAGTAGATTTAGTATTCTATGTGGGATTCATTTTGTAGTTTAATATGGTGCTACTATAAGAGAATTTATAGAGCATTGTTGGCTATGACATAGCTGGTTTTTTGTGCTTGTTGGTGGGCATGCTCATAGCTTTGTCAATTATTTTACGTATCAATATGTGATGAGAATTTTGGTGTTAGCATGAGGGATTTATTGACGTAGAAGTTAGCATTATGAGAAATGTTAGGCTCTAACAAAAGCTCTAGCAGGGTCCGTGAAATCCTCAATAATTTCTAAGTTTGACGTATTATAGAGCCAATATCGTATTTGAAACCTTGTAAGACTTATAAAATTTGTGATAAAACTCAAAAATTTACAAAGAGAAAATGAATTCCCTTAACTTGCAAGGTTTACCACTATCTGCTTATTAATGTTCCACTTAATGGCTTTATTTAGCGCTAATTATTACTCTGTGGTCCTTGTCAAGTTTTGTATGCACTTTATGGAAGTTGATGATAGAGGTTGCAAGATGGAGATAATCCTATCCCGGTAGACAGAGATATGTTTGTTCTAGAGGAAGAATATGAGAAGTGATGAATCACATGGAATAACATCATTAAATCAAAATAAAATTTATAACGTGAAAATTGTGTATGCATGAAGGACCAATATTCTGTGGGACCCATGATCTAGGGTGAGGTGGTATATGCCACGTAGACCGAGAAAGGTTATGTGGATGTCACGTGGGATTTCTAGAGGACATTAGCATGTGATGTTGTAAGGTTGCTGACATGGAATGTTGATAGTGACATGAGGTATCAAAAAAATGGCCTTTTGGATGTCCAACTGGCAGGATCTTCAGTGACACATGGGACCATATGAGGATTCCATGTGGCAAGGTGACATACATCATAGAAGGGATAGGTGACGTGGAGCTAGATGATGTGGACGTCAAGTGGAACCATGGTTCATGCCACATCATCCCGGGAAGGAACGCATGACATAAAAAATTGATGCCAAGAGATGGGGAGATTCTTGTTAGTGCCTTTTGTTTAGTGTTGAATTCATGCATGACATAATCAGGATATGGGCATGGAATGATGGGAGAGCAAGATAAGGGTTCCCCCATTGCTTAACGTAATTTTTTTTATCATGCCACATATTTTTTGAAGCAAAGCTCCTTTAGAAGTAAAATGTGTTGGCACAGTGGCACTATGGTGTGATGCCATAATGGGAACCATGTTGGATTGTGAGCTACATGCAAGAGCCAGATAGGCCACTCAGGTTACCACATGGCAATATTTGATGGCAGGGATTAAAGGGGTCAAATTCAAATGGGAATAACTTCCAATCCAAAAGTTGGATTGAGGTAAAATTTATATTTTTGAAAATATCTTGAGGAGATGGATATGAAGGTATTATCCACAGTAAGTGCTGAATACTACGGAAGAATTTTTTTTGTAATCCCATATTCATAATGATACCATGAAAGTTGGTTTAGTCAGAAATAAAACCTCTCATTCAACCTGGATTAATCCAAAGGGGTGGGAGGGAGCATTATAAATTAAAAGAGTATGGGGGGCTAAAACTACATGTATGTTAAAAGGGGGATTCATATGAATTAATTATTATTAAGGTGTACATGCTTTTAACAAAATTTCATCAAGTAATTTTGAAGGTGAAATGTGTCAAGAAAGGGACATGCACATAAAATTAAGGATGTCGATAGTATGGATGAACATCTTGGTGAATTCTAACTGGAGAAAGAGGGACTAGAAAAATTGGTGGAAAATAGGGAATGACCCTACGATAAGTTGGATAGTTTCTCCAGTATGAGGGCTTGAAGGGTACCTAGAGACCCTTGAGGGAGACAGGAACTCTTGGAGCCATAGTGCTCTAAGACATCCCTAATTGGTTGAGATAGACACCCTAGAGGTAGTTTCACAAACTAAGGGACTGTAGGTGTAGAGAATATTGTGCACTACTTGGGTGTGGAGCTAATTATAGATTTGAGTCTATAGGTTGGAGGCTATTAGGGTTTGGTAACCTGACCTATCTATTTTGGGTACTAGACATGTATCTATTTTTGGGTAAGTTGTTTTCCCATGGATTCAAATCCCTAGATTGCAAGTGACACACTATTAAGAGAAAATGTATCGTGTGGTCTATGGCTTGGAGGAACATCTGACGTTTGTAGCTAGTTGGAAGTTGTTATCACATAAGTGATACTATTAATACTAATTTGAATAATGTTGTAATTAATTATTTATTTTTCTTGTGTTGTGTTTGGATTCTAGAGTAAGAAAAATTATTTTTCAATTACATCTTTGTAGGTGAGATCATTATATTATAGAATGCAATAGCTATGCATAACATATGTCAGTGGAAGTAAATTAAATGAAAATTTGTGAGAAAGCCGGGTTATAGAGGGTCATAGGAGGGTGGATATGCCCTAGAAGGTGGCTAAAATGAACTAGAAAGTGGCTAGGGGAATTATAGAGTGGTATCATAACTTAGGTTTACAACACTCAATCCATATGGGTTGAACTCCATTATAGAGAAAATCACAAATTGTTGGGAAACTATTCGAAAAAATTCACTGGGAATGGGGATGAGCAGAGTCCCAAGTTTGGGATAAAATCCACCATAATGGTAAATATATGGGTTGATATTCTTATTATAGACTTGGGAAATTTTATATTGGTGGATAGATTTTAGTACCAGAGATGTTAATTTTTCACAAGCTTAAATTCAACAAAATTAAATATTATTAATGGAAAGGAAATAAAAAAAATTAAACAAATTTAAAATTTCTATATTATGACATTATCAGTGATCTAGCAATGCAAGGTGGTAGTGGTATGTTGTAACCAATTTATCAGTTGGAGGAATCCAGGTGGGGGACAAATGGCATGACTAGACACCATTATATGAATGGGGTGAGCTAAAATGCTATACATTTCATCGCATGGTGTTCACCACCACCATCAATCTTGTGTAACAATAGCTGCTAGATCCATTGCTTTCCACCCCATTAACAAAGTACCAAGTTTTCACACAATATAAATATACATCATTTGATGAAGAAATCATCTCATCCAATAGGGGGATTGCATACCATATACATCCATGCTACTTTCCACCTAATGTCATTTTTAGACTATTGATTTCATTTGTTCATGACCATCAGATCCCATCATGTAAGAAACGTTGACTTATACCATGAAAACGTTTACACATGATATGGATTTCGGCTATTGGATTAGAGTGATCTTAGTCATTAGATTCATTGGGTGCACAAACTCATTTATTCCTTGTGCATGTTTGGGCAATATACAGACCAGAACTAATGGATTGAATTAATCTCAAACATGAAATCTGTGTAGGTGCATGTTGCGCATTATGGAAGAAAAGTGGGAAATGGGCCCCGCATGTAGTTGTATCCAAGCAACGACCTCTATGTGGAAGGTCCCATGTGAATTGTGGGGTCTATGTGGGGAGTGAAATGCAAAGGGGGAGGTTTCATGTATTCCACATGTCTAGGGAAAGGCATGTGAATTTAGTTATGTATAATGGGAACTAAAACTATGTATACAGAGGGATTTATTTTCCAATAGAGCAAGGGAACATAGAGAAGGTTTGTATGACTAAAAATGATTGTAGAGCAAGTAGATTTGATTGGTCTAGGGATGTAAAACAACTGAAAATTTAGCAAATTTTTAGAATCTATGTTATCTTTTTTTATCCATCTACTTGCAGGGAATCTTTTAGGCCCTAAATAACTTTTGAGGTAACGAAATACCATGAAAAATACCTACATTTATGGTATTATAAGTGTTTGTAGCTGAAATAAAAGATCTTGGAGAGAGATTTGCAATGACATATTACAATTATGAAATAGAACCAACATGAACAAGTTATGACTAAAATAATATAAGGGAAAATTAGGGTATACGATCACTTCAAAGAGGTGTAACTCTCATACCATATCTTAGATTGGGGCAATGAATAATTCAATAAGAAGATATTGGACAATAGTACATCTAGTTTTGAAATTATGATATAAAATTGTTCAGAAATTCACAAAAGATCGTTGTAAACAAATAGGTGTGTTTTGTGGATAGATTCCTTTTGAAAATAGAAGAAATCTCCATAGACCTAGTGGATTATCCTAGAAACAACCAAGAAAAGAATGTAATTCTTTCCTTTGATATGTTTGAAATATGGGAAGAAAACCTACTTGGAAACCAATGCAAGCTTCCTCCTTCTCCCTAATTGTTAGCTCTAACTCCAACTCCAATTTCTAAAAGTGGAACATCTAAATCATTCAAAACAAGAAAGAGAACAAAATTATACAAAATATCATATACAAACAAATCTAAACGAGAAGTCAAGAGTCAATGTTTTACATATTTGGAATAAAGATATAATGTATAGGAGAAACAATGTAATTTTGTATTAATAAAAGAAAGAAAAGATTACAACCCTTATAGGCCTTGACCTAGTGAATCTCTCCTAGCTATCTTGTCCTTCTTTTTCCACAATAGTAAGCCTTGAATCACAACTAAAGAACATCGATGGATTATGGACCTCTTGACACAATTAGCAGCATAAGGGTGGTTTTATATTTACCATTCTAGGGTTGAGATCCACATTAGAGGGAGGTAACTTCTAGGAGATAAGAGATAAGAACTCAATAGAAGGATTTAGAGATATGATCCAACAACAAATGGTTAAAACCACTTCTGAAGCTTCTAGACAGAGAGAAACATTGAAATTTACCTTTTATTTTTACTCATTTGTAGCTATCAACGCAATTTTTGAGAAAGAAACCTGTGTTGTCTAGTGCAGGTTGTGTTGGAAAATGTAACTATATTCAATCTCCAATAATGTTCTTGAGTCATTATGTAATGTACTTGTCAAAAGAATACAAAAATATTTTGTATTATTATTGTTGTGGCTTATGAAAGCATAGGTTTCATGCTTGGGTCACCATGTTTTAGATCAAATTCCCCATTAAAGACTTTTAGGATTTATTATAAGTCTATCGATTTATTTTACATTTAAATACACCCTTCATGGGATTTTGAATCATGTAACAAGGTTATGTATTGAGTCAAATGTGAATTATGTAACCTCCACACCATGTCGGCCTAAGATAATATCCAGTTGGCCTAAGGACGCTATTAACCAAAAAATAATCCTATAAAAGGTGGGAAATCGAAATCATTTGGAGCATCATTTTCTCATCAAGTTCAAATTCTCTTATAGCCGGGAAGAAGTGAAAAAATATCTTGTTGTTGGGCAGAAGAGAAAAGTTCTATTGTAGCTGGAAAGAGGCGTGAAGTCAGTTTCTATGAAACCGAAGTGAATACGAGTTCGGGTAAGTCTAAGGAGAAAGGAAAAATCAAAATTTGGTACCTCTCTCTATGTTTCATGTTATGCATTTGGAGAAGGAAGTCTCCTAAGTTTCATTATTTCCAGAAGCTTCCAGTTGCCATGAGCTATTTCCCTAGTCAAAGTTGTTGGAAAGAGGTCGAAATTCTCGGAGGCTGACTTGGTGTGGAGGGAAGGTCTTGTCTTTGTCCAGTGTGAAGAGTCTCAAAGAATACTATTGAAAGGAAGAATTTTCTTAAATAGATTTTACCCTTGAGGGGGGTTTTTCCCTAGCATGTGCCGACATCTTGTGTCTATTGTTTTATGTGATGCTTATTTTGGTAATTGCTTGATGAACAAAAGAAAGAAGAAATAAAGAATTGTAATAATAATAAACATCATAAGTAATTATGAAGAACAAGAAAATATTTACTTCCTTTCTGATTTTCGAACATGGTATCAGAGCTTTGGTGAAAAAGGAAAGAAAAATGTAGTCTGAAGCACTTGATCAATTCATACAGACTATCTTATGGAAGGAGTCTATTATATTCAAGGAAGATGTCTAACTCAATCAAGAGTGAGAATAAGCTTGAAGGAGCATCTAAATTTAGATCCTTGAAGAAGAATATTGACCTAATCCACGATAATGACAAGGTTCTATACTTGGTAAAAGGAGATGTAAAGAAGCCTATAGAAGAAGCCAGTGATGCCGACAAAGTGAAATTTAGGGATTTAGGATTGGTGGCTTTGACTTTTCTAGTAGAAGGGATAAAATAAAATATTTTCCCATTCATATCTAACATCAATCATGCTAGGATATGTATGAAGCCTTGTTGAAGTTCTTCACTTTCAAGAAAATTGGTCAAGTAAAAAGTTTGAACAATGAGCTCAGGACTACAAAGATGACTAAATAAGATATTGTGGCAACCTTATTTATAAATATAAATGGACTCAGAGATGATATATTGGTGATTGATGAGTTTTTTCTAGACAAATAACTTGTGATCAATGCTCTATTAGGATTTCCACCCCCTTGGGGTGCATTTATTGCAGGTCTCAATAGTTGGATGGTAGCTCCCACCTTTGAAGAATTATGGACTGCCTGTAGTCAAGAAGAATTAAGTATCTGAATGGTTTCCAATCTTGAAGGAGTATAAAATTCTCATGTTGCTCATCATAAAGGAACTATATTCAAGGGACTAAGGAGGAAAGTTGACAAGTCTAAGATAGAGCCTTTTTTGGGATTTTGGTATGATCAGGAAATCCTAGTTGAAAGTTTTATTGATGATGTCTTGTTTGGGATTTTGGTATGATCATGAATCCTAACTTGTTAGGGTTGAATGATAAGTTCTAAGAACCTTGAACCTTTGAAGTTTTGATTATGTTGGGTTTTCTATGTTTCTACATTGGAACCTTAGCTCATTAGGGTTTGGTGGAATGTGCGATAAAGACTCTTATATTGTCTTAGAATTGATTTCATTGGTATGTGTGTCTTTGTCTGATCAAACCCTAGTTTAATCAAGATAGTTGTATGTTTAACTCTTATTGATGTTTGTGAAGATAGGTTTAATTAACACATGATATGGAACATATTTTCATGATGATGAAATCTAGACATGCATAGATATGTCATTTTGGTTGAAACCCTAGCTTGATCTAGGTTAGATGTATTAATGTTTTTGGACATATGATATGATTATATATGGTTATGAATTCCTAGATATGCGTGTTGACCTAGTTGTTGATGGTCATAAGTTTTACGATTTAAAAGAAGTCCATGTCTGATATTTTAGGATGATGATATCAAAAAATCTAGGGTGTTTCCCTAGTGAAGTTAAATTGTGACTCTAGTATGTGTGATCTAACTATCTGAGATCTATGCATTTAATGATTGTTGAGATTGTGGAATTCTAGGGTTTTGGAGTTAAACCATAGTCAAAGTAAAATCTCTGAAATATGATGATTTGAGATCTGTGTAATATTCTTGAATTTGTGAAAATAGAATTCTAAGGTTTTGGATTTTAACCTTAGTGGAAATAGAAATCTTTGATATATGATGACTATATGATAATTTGAGTTTTGTGAAATATTGTTGAATTTGAATATTTTGGTTGAGATTGATGATTGATCGGAAATATAGGGTTTGCAACTAACCCTAGTGGTAGTTGGTCATGTTAGTGACTGGTTGATGGTTGATTAAAAATATAGGGGTTGGAACCAACCCTAGTGGAAGTTGGTCAGGTTATTGACTAAGTTGTAATTGAGTTTGATCGATTCTTTCATATGAAGTCTAGAATTTATATGAATCCCTAGTGAGAAGTCTAACATATGCATTTTGAAAGGTTGTTATATGCTTTGTAAATATATATTTGTGTGACTTGTTTCTAGGGTTTTCTATATGTTGTATTAAGGTATGTTATACCTTTGGAAGACACATTGAAACCCTCAGTGGAATGAATTTTGTTATGAAGTAGTCTAGGGTGTATAACAAAGTCCCTAGCAGAAATGTTGGAGAGTATACCTCTCTTGTTTGTAATTGAGTTTGGGTATTTGATATCTATAAATATGAAATGCATCCTTGATTCTGATATGGCTAATATCATGTTTCTATATATTTGGTTGTACTTGCAATGTAAGTTGTGCATGTACATAATCTTCAACTTGGTGAAGATTCTTGTTGATGTGAAAAGCATGATGAGATTGATGAAATGGTTGGAAGCCACAAAAGAGTCTTCGATGTCAAAAAGGATGATCTCTCAGAGGAAGCATGAATATAAGAGATCTCCCTAAGATTAAGAGGGGGTTTGGATAAAGAGGTACTTCTTGGTTCAGAGGGAGGGAATAGATTGGTATTAATTGAAGAATGAATTTTGGAGGATGTGTTGTTGCATCAGAAGCAGGAAGGAAAACATTTTCTTGAGGAATATCTTGTCCAATATTCGATTGATATTCCTACTACAGAAATATGGAAAGAAAAATCAAGTTGTTTGAAAGACCCTAGAGGTTTGTATTTTATTTTGTACATGTGAAAATATATTATTGATTGGCATTGTGTTTGTACAGGTGAATCTATCGAAGGATTTGATAGCATATTGGTTACCAATTAGTTTGATTGGGAGAGATTGGTCATTTTTGATTTGTTGGATCAAGGGGTGTTGAGGCTTTGTCACTGAAGCATTTCCTTAGAGGACATACAGTTAGCACATTGTGTTGATGTCTAGAAGTTGGAAAGGTGGTGTTGGTTATCGAGGTCTATTTTTTATACACACCTAGATTTTTGGCTTGATGGTTAGCAAGTAAGCCTAAGGGTACCTAAAGGGGCCGAAAGCTTCAGTCCATATTAGACCCACCTGCATAGATTTATTTGGTCAGGAATATAGTTCATGGCATTGCCGTGCCTAAACTATTGAGTGACTAATTGGATAGATTGCCTTGGTCAGGAATCTAGTCCATGACATTGCGGTAGCTAAAGTTCTTCATGTTTCATATAGTTTGAGATATTCAATTGTATTTTTACATTATGAATACATCCCTATTTAAGAGGGTGTGTTGGAAAATGCAACTATGTTTGGTCTTCAATAATGTACTTTAGTCATTAGGTAGCGTACTTGTCAAAATAATGAAGAAAATAATTTTTATTATTATTGTTGTGCCTTATTAAAGCATGAGTTTCATGCTTTGATCACCATGTCTTAGGTCAAATTCCCCATTGAGAACTTCTAGTATTTATTTTGAGTCTATAGAGTTATTGTACATTTAAAGAGACCCTTCTTGGGCTTTTGAATCATGTAAAAAGGTTAAGTATTCAGTCAAATATGAATTACGTAACCTCCACACCATGTTGGCCTAAGAGAATATCCAATCAGTGTAAGGACCCTATTTGACCCCAAAAGAGGCATATAAAAGGTAGGACATCGAATTCATTTGGAGCATCATTCTCTCATCAAGTTTGAATTCTCTTGTAGCTGGAAAGAAGTGTGAAAATCTCCTGTTGCTGGGTAGAAGCGTAGCTGGGAAAAGGTGTGAATTTTTTTACCATGAAGCTGAAGTGAATGTGAGTTTGGGGAAGTTTGAGGAGAAAGGAAAAATTGAAATTTTTGTGTCTCTCTATCTGTGTTTGATGTTCTATATTGGGAGGACGAAGTCTCCTAAATTTCACTATTACTGGAATCTTCCATTTGCTGTGAGCTACTACCCTGGTCGAAGTTGCTGGAAAGAGGTCAAAATTCTAGGAGGCTAACTTGGTGTGGAGGGAAGGTCTTGTCTTGGTCTAGGGTGAAGAGTCTCAAAGAATACTATTGAGAGGAAGAATTATCTTGACTGGATTTTCCCCTCGAGGGGGGTTTTTCCCTGTCATGTGCCTACATCTTATGTCTATTGTTTTATGTGCTCCTGCTTCTGGTAATTGCTTGATGAACAAAAGAAAGAAGATATAAAGAATCGTAATAATAAGAAACATCAGAAGTAACTATCAAGAATAATAAAATATTTACTTCATTTCTAGTTTTCTAATAGGTTGCATGTATGAAAATTGTTCCATTGTAGGTTTTCGTAAAGGAAAGTGTGTTGATCAATAAAATTAGGGTTTTAAACCAATGCAATTCAGGATTATTGTAACTTCTAGAAGAGTAATGATTTTGGATTTGTAGGGGATTATTGCAAAGGGTCAATGCATGATGATAGGTCTGGGTTCAAGGTGATTTGGTTTAATGCAACAAAATGACATGTAATATATTCCCCCCTAAAGTACAAAGTCAAAAGAGGTGGTTGAGATTTAAAGTGCTTTGCCATGTGAAAATGTAGAATCAAGAATCAACTGGTTGAGGTCATCAATTGACTATTACAATTCATCATGATATTATTGTTGAGGGAGGCATACCCATACTTAGAATATAATCTAGTTTACATGTACAATGATAAAAGTCATGTCAATTGATTACACATTATGGAACCATGCTTGGATGACTCTTTACATGACCATGGCCATCATACTATGTAGATTTTGTATAATCCTGAAATCATGCCCCAGATTGATGCAACTAGATTTGGGGTCTTCTACCTCGTCACTAATAGTATGAGTCTGACCATGTGAATAGATGCATTGTAGTTGAATATGGTAGATAAAATATGATTATCAACCAATGATGAAAATCATTAACAAATGTGAGAGGAAACATCGATAACGATAATGACCCTCAAGGTACTAAGCATAATCTAGGATGTGTGAATAAATGAGTTGAAGTCGAACACCTGATAGAATCTCTCGGTTGAAGGCCAATGATGAGAACAGGTCGTTGAAAGAGAGAAGAATTTCCATTGAGATATGTAAGTTCCAAGGCACTGAAAGGAGTTTCTATGTCAACTTCCTAGATAATGTGTTGATGTTAATAGGAAGTGACTTGTCATAGGAGGGCCTTGATGTATCCACCATCAATGACACAAAATGGGTATCAACATTTTATAAAGAATGTGATTATTTAGAGTTGGTTCAGGGGTGGGCGACATGAAAGAAGGCTTAAGGTATTGTAGCAAATGTCAACTGAGAGTGGAATTCTCCTTAACATATCAGCGAAACGTTTATGGAGTTGCTAGAATTGACTCAAAGACCCATCATGAAGGCTTTCAATAACGTGTGATCAATAGAGAGGCAAGAAGATTCCCCAACCCAAAATAATCATGGAGGTGAAAGATAGGGTGTCATGTTAAAAAGTGACTCACTACCATAAATAGGTTTGATGTATTATTTCCCCAATTTCCCCACCATTTCTAGCAAGTACCTCTTTATTTTTTACAAGCTTAAGGCAGATAAAATATGCTTGATCTATAATTTCATTCTTTGGATGAATACTTCTGAGTATTTTTAATGAACCCAAAGAAG
>APFE030915319.1:35939-120876 GCA_000404065.3 Pinus taeda | reverse complement strand
AGATCAAATTTCTACCTCAGTTTATATCTAATGTGATGCAATAAAATAACGTTATCAAAAGAAAAAAAATTACATTTCATCCTTGAAATCAAAATTTTAAGCTCTTCACTACCAATTTGATTTGATTGAACTATCATTAAATCTTTAATTCTTCACAAATGGTTAATAGTCAAATGCTTTCTCCCTGGCAAAGAATACCCCCATGCCATATAAAATAACGCAGTAGTCTATAACGCGACTTTTTGAAAGCTTTTCCGGCGGATTTTTCCGGTCAAAATCCGGCAATAATTCATTGGAATCCCAAGTTTGATAGCTAGTTTCTGCACAATCAATGGCTCCCAGGGGTTTTCCAGGGCGCTGAATCCAAATATGCAGTTAAAAAACCATTTTAACTGCTAAAAATCAAGATTTAACCTCATTTCTTCCGCCGGATTCCGTCACCGGAATCTCCAAAAAATCACATTATAGACAACTCCTAAAATAACTGATAAGCCCCGGGGAGATTATCACTTGCAAGTTGCCGCACCTAACATTGACCAATACTATGTTGTCTCTCCGCTTTAGAACGGGTGCTTTCTACATATTCAATGCTAGTGACATGGCTCTCTCGGGAATGCAACGACACCATTTTTATTAGTGGTTTATAATGTGATTTTTTAAAGTTTTTTTGGTTTTTTTTGTTAAAATTTGATAGCAATTTATTAAATTCACAAGTTTGATATAGCTAGTTTCTGCACAATCAAAGTATTTCTGAGTTTTTTCAGAGTGTTGAATCCAAATATACAATTAAAAAACTGTTTTAACTATAACAAATTAAGATTTAACCTTCTTAGGTCAAATTCCGTAAATAAAAAAAAATTGCATAATAGATAACTCCCCTGACTCTGCAAACTCCCAAAATTACATCACCCAATGGCTGCGAAAAATCTGTTGAAAGGCTTGAGTGAAATGGATCCTTTGGTCTGGCACAAGGTTGCTGGCATCTCAGGTAACCACCGTCACTGGGAAATTCTTACAATCAGTCTTTTGGGTTAATTTAAAACTATCTACCTGTGCCTTACATTATTATTCGTTGCCCTTCACTTACACACACAGGCATAGCAGCTCTGGGTCTGGGAACTTATGGAGCTCACGCGTTCAAGCCCGCTAACCCAGCTTATGAAGAAGTAAGTTTCAATTCATTATTTACTTTAATTCCAGTTTGTTTTTGATGAAATCCATGGTACTAAAAACACTGTAATAGACTCAATATTGTGGGTGAAATGACAATGGAGTTTTTGTTTTCAAATCTTTATTTAAGGTCTCTTCATTCCCTTCCCTAATTGGATTTTTATCAGGTTTGGCACACTGCAAGTTTGTACCATCTAATTCACACAGCAGCGATGTTGGCAGCTCCGGCTACTAGGCATCCGCACATTGTAAGTGTTCTGGCATAGTCATCCTGCCGGTTTTGTGTAAGAGTCAGTGGGTGCTAATTCTCAATTAGTGGTGATGAGGCCAATTCATGGAGTGTCCTTGGATTTACATAAAAGAATCCAAAGCTCGTTTCTGGCTGAACCTGAATACTGGAGTCTAGGGTTTTAATCTCTTGCTGACACTTTACTTACCATGTTCGTGTTATAAACTTTAGTTGTGACATAGAGGGATTATGTGGTTCAGATTCTCATTATCATTTCCAAGTCTGTTTTCTTGGCCTAAATTGTACATATGGATTTTTGAAAAATATTGTATCTGGGTCGATTTCCACAATCTTCTGTTCATACAATTATCCTTCTTGTTTTGTTGGTTTGGGCAGTTTGGGGGTCTGCTAACGAGTGGCATAATAGCATTCTCAGGGACGTAAGTATTTCCTCTTCCGGCAGCCAATATCATGTCCGTTTGCAGTCGAAATATTTGAATTTGAAACTATTCTCATTCTGGCCTCTCTTGGAAGTGACTGTTCTATACATGACTATAGTGTCAAGCGACTGTTTTATATATGAATATTCGTCAGTTACATAGATCTGAGAAATGAGGTATCAATTGCACTTATTTGGCTTTCTCTACCCACATCCTTGTTTATTTCGCAAGTCTTTGTGTTTTAGAACATTAAATAGCTGAGCCTCTTGTATCAAGGTGTATTATGTAACAGAAACGACACAGATTCTCAGAAAGATGTGTTAGTTACTGAATTTAAAAGTGGGCTTCTACTGCCGATTCTATTAAATTAAGGGACATATGACACAGGGTGTTACAGGAGGCTAATGAATTTATTGTTGATATTTGGAAGAATAGATAAATATCATTCTTAATTCCAAGCACAAGATACTTTAAAACCTGCAAAACCCATAACTATAGTTGATCAGCTTCATGCCATTGCTTAGTAAAAATCTTGTTAAAATTGGCAACTAGGGCCAAATTCCACTTTGGACAGTTTATTTGATGGTGATAATGATTGTATTGAATTCCTCTTTTCGAGAGGACCAAAATTGACCTAAAGATCATCAAATTCGGACAAGCAGAAATGTGTTTTTGAATTTATGCCCACACATGTGCAAATTGTCAAGGTTGGCCACACATCATGTAGGTTCATGAAGCCCAAAAGACATATCACTTCACCCTCAACGGCTTGTATAAATATAAGTGACCTCCAACCTCATTTGACACCTCATTCACTCACACATTTTTCTTTCTCCTTCTCTCATTGGTTCGTACAACTATTTGGCATATCTCCTCACTCACATGTGTGGCAAGGAGGACGAATTTCAGACAGAAGTACAGGGCCGAAAATTTCAAAAGTTGACTGAATTTTGATCAACGTTGACCAAGGGCTGTTTGAGCCAGTTTGACTGTGATTTTGGAGGGTTTGACTGAGATTTTCTGCGTTGTTTAACCTGTGTTGACTGCAGAATTGGCTTTAGGTTGACCAAGTTTGACCGCAGATTTTGTTACTGTTTTGGGTTGACTTTGACAACTGCTGAAGGCTGAGTTTGACTGTGTTTGACCAAGCACCAAAGAGGATGATTTGCTGCTGCGTTGACCATCTTTGACTTTCTGGTTAGGGCTGAATTTGACTACAAATTTGACAAGGCTGTTTTGACTTTGATTTGACAAGTCAATTTTGACTTTTTGTACTCTCTCTCTTTGCTGAACATTTGATATAATAATAAGAAAAACTGATCAAAAGGGTTTTCCCCTCATTGGGGTTTTTCCTTGGCATCCACCAAATTTGGTTTTCTATTGTCTTGGCTTGTTTTCTACATTTTATTGTTCATGTTCTATGTAAAGTCACTGTCACTGTGATTGCTATTGGAAAACTAAATTGGAAATTGTCATTGGGCTGCTAAAGGAACATTGAAGTAATTGTGCTAAGCATAGAACATACCATTGTTAACTAAAATTAACATGGTATCAGAGCCCAGGTCACAGGTGAAGACAAAGCCCAAGCAAGAGAGAGAAAAACAATCACTAAGAGAGATTTGTTGGACAGACTATTGGACAAATGACTTCTACATCTTAATTGAAAACTAAGAATAAGCTCAAAGACAAATCTAACTATCTTGCATGGAAGATGACTTTGGACTTGACTTTGGAAGAGCATGATGCAATGGACTATGTGCATGGAAAACTGGTGGAGCCTCCTTCAAATGCACCTATTGCTGCAAAGACGTAGTATAAGAAAGGTGAGGTTAAAGCTAAGAAAATTATCATAGACTCCCATTCAAAAGCATTTGGTTGCCTATATTTTTGATTTGGGAACATCTAAGGAGATGTATGATACGCTGGTTGGGATGTTCAAAGTGAACAATGCAAATCAAATCCTCTTTCTCAAGAACAAGTTGAAGGACATCAAAATGGATAAAGGGAAGTGTGTTCAATCATATTCCATGAAATCATATTTCATGAGAATAACACAAATCAAGAATGACTTGCTATCTGTTGGAGAAGTTATTTCTGACAGGGAACTCTCGCTCATTGCTCTTGGAGGTCTTCCAAGACCACGGAATGTATTTGTCACCACCATTCTCAACAATGACAGGATACCTGGTTTTGATGAGTTATTGGCTAGAAGCACTCAAGAGGAGACTAGGATGATGGAGAGAGAAGCCTTCAAATGGAAATGAACCTACCATTTTCTCTGCTCATGCTAAGAGGAAAAATAATGTTGGTCCAACGAGACAGGGTTGAGGATTCTGTTAGCCTCCTACTGCAGTAGGTTATTCATCTTTCATGATCGACATGTTTATAGGCCAAATATGTCATGCTTTGCTTGCCGCAATGTTCCATATTTGCTACTGAGGCAAGGAGGGCACAAACCTTGTCTGCAAGCATTTGGGACAGACCAGTGTGATGACCGAGACCCAGACGAGAGGAAGCACAAGAGTTCATTCTTCAATTGGTGCATATGCAACTATTCATAAAGCTCCAGGAAGACATTGTTGCTTTCCTCAGCACGACATCAAGGAAAGCTACTATGGTTTGTCCACATTTCAAAAGAATCTTTATTCAATTACCTGGATGATCCCATGGATCTTACTCGCCTGGCTGCAGTTTCCCGTTCCTGTCACCGAATTGGGGTTGAAAGTAGATACTTTAAAGACCTCTGCATCAGGATCTGTCCAGAAGTATCCATGTTTAATTCTGTGATAGAAGAAGACAAAATGAGCAGTTATGGAGGACCAAGCTCAAGTAAAGATTTAGCATGGACAAATTTGAATATGGAACATAGAGTCTATGGAAAACTGGCCCATGAACTTATTGGATCGCCTGTGGGTAAAAGTTGCATATGGGAGCCTATTTGTGCTTCCAGCTGACAATGATCCGGATAAGAGCATCATCTATACATTGAATCCAAGGGATAGAGAAGAAGGTAGGCCATCTTATTAGTCAAGTAAAGGAGAAAGCAGTAGAGATGCCCCTGAGACATTGACTTACAGGTTGCTTAAGAATTTGTCTGTTGTGCACGAAGTTAAATCACGGCCATTCCAAGCTTACTTCCAGAGGGGGACTCCTATATATTCAGCAAATGCAGTCCGCTTTCGATTTGGTTATTCTAGCTCATCTCCAGAAATCAAAAGTTCTGTATTGGATGGGTCAATGTTATCTGATAGATCTCCTTGTGAAAACTATATCTGGACATATAGATCTCCAGAGTACCCGGTGTTAACAGGAGGAATTCTGATGATCATGGAGGACATTGAGACCCCTCATCATCTTTTATTGTTACATTACTTTATAGCTCAAGGATTGGTCGATGACCAACCACTTCTCTACGCAAGTCCTCTTACATCACCTCAAGCATTTTTAGGTACATTTCCCTGTCTTGTTCAAGCAAAATATTGCAAATCAGAGATAGAAGGGTCTCCCAGGCATAACAAGGGAGAAAACCTGAGGACTGCTTAGCAGTATTGGAGATACTTTAATGAGAACCAAACAGTTGAGACTCAGAAATTTCAACAGCTAGAACTGGACCTTTTTCAAGAACTGCTAAAACGAATTCCTTTGGAGGTGGCTTAACATGTAATACAAATTAATTTTTGCAGCAACTTTGACTTGCCAAAACCTATGGAAAGGATTGGGACACACTCTCCGACTGGCCTTCCAGACTCTTGGAGTGGTATATAGCGATGTGGGCACCAGTCCATTGTATGTTTTAGTGGAGTGTTCAGCAAGGCTCCCATTCGTGGAGAGAAAGATGTTCTGGGTGCATTGTCACTAATTTTGTACACTCTAACGCTTATTCCGTTGATTAAATATGCATTCATTGTTCTGCAAGCCAATGATAACGGTGAAGGTGGCACGTTTGCATTATATTCTCTAATCTGCAGGTATGCAAAGGTCAGTTTGTTCCCTAACCAGCAGCCATCAGATGCACATATTTCAAGTTTTAGGCTCAAGTTGCCTACACCAGAGCTGGAAAGATCCTTGAAAATCAAGGAGTGCTTAGAGAAACATTCAGTACTAAAACTCTGTTGCTACTTTTAGTTCAGGTTGGAGCTTCTATGCTGATAGTAGATGGCATCCTTACCCCTGCAATTTCAGTCACATCAGCTATGAGTGGGCTGACAGAGCCTGATCCCGGTTTTAGCAAAGAAGTGGCTGTGATGGCATCTGTTGCGTTTCTTGTAATCGTGTTCAGCATACAGAGGTTTGGCACGAGCAAAGTGGGACTTGTTTATGGCCCAGTTCTATTCATATGGTTTCTTTCCCTTGGGCTGGTTGGTCTCTACAACATTATTTCATATGACAATAGTGTTGTCAAGGCGTTCAATCCAGTCTATATCTATTACTTCTTTTCAAATAATCCAAATCGAGCATGGTTTTCTCTTGGAGGCTGTTTGAGGAGCTGAAGCAATGTTTGCTGACTTGGGTCACTTCTCAGTGAGATCTGTCCAGATAGCCTTCACATTTTTGGTGTTGCCATGTCTGTTACTGGCATATATGGGCCAAGCTGCATTTCTTATAACAAATCCAAGCATGGCAGAACGAGCATTCTACGCTTCAATTCCAGCTGGTGCGTTCTGGCCAATTCTTGTGCTAGCCACTACTGCTGCTTTGATCGCGAGTCAAGCTATGATTTCAGCGACATTTTCATGTATCAAACAGTCAATGGCTCTTGGTTGCTTCCCCAGGCTTAAAGTCATACACACCTCAAAGCGGTTTATGGGCCAGGTCTACATTCCAATCATAAACTGGTTCCTGATGATTCTTTGCATCATTGTAGCTGCCACCTTTAAGGGCACAAACGAGATAGGAAATGCATATGGGATTTCTAAGGTGGGAGTAATGATGGTGACCACAGTGTTAGTGACTATTGTCATGCTTCTGATATGGCAAACCAACCTATTCTTGGCACTTTGTTTCCTGGTTTTCTTTCTAACCATTGAACTAACTTATTTTGTAGCTGTATTGATGAAAGTGAGTGATGGCAGTTGGCTCCCATTGGTTGTAGCCTCCTGCCTCCTTTTTGTAATGTACATCTGGAACTATGGAAGTATCCTAAAGTATCAAAGTGAAGTCAGGATGAAAATCTCAATGGATTTGATGCTAGAGCTGGGTTCAAATCTTGGCACAGTAAGAGTTCCTGGAATTGGGTTGGTCTATAATGAACTCGTTCATGGAGTTCCAGCAATATTTGGGAATTTTGTAACAAGTCTCCCAGCTATTCATTCCACCATAATATTTGTATGTATCAAGTATGTTCCAGTTCCTGTTGTGACACAAGGTGAGCGCTTTCTATTCAAACGAGTCTGTCCAAGAAACTACAACATATGTACAGGTTGTTTGCGGTGAGTCTGGCTGTTTAAGGTATTTTACAATTGTAAAGGCTTTGAGAGAACATGTTCAACAGAATTACAGAAGGACAAGTGGGCTGATAGGATTTTCATCGAGCACTCATATTGTCTTAGTGGATATTGGGTTGATATTGTGGAGACTTATGAGAACATCACAGAGAATTATGAGGCGATGGAGAAGGAGAACCCAATGTTGAATAAGAGACATGTAGAGCAAATAAACAGATTATGCAGAGATGAGGGAGCACTACATGCGGGGATAATGATGATGTAATGGTGAGGAGAAGGCAGCCATTTGTGAGACATTTTACAGGATGCCATCCGTGCAGTGGAGGCCACAATAAGATTTAACACGCTATGTATAAATTACAGAGCTGTTGTTAGAGTCAAATGCACACATAGCCCATGGTTATACCCAAAAATAGGAAATAAGTGTTTTTCATTAAATTTCATTGCTTGATTGTAGCTTCTTCTTAGCGTCCAAAGACAAAGACTATCTGAGTGACATTGGACAGCAGAAGTTAAATGTCAAATATTGTCAAATTAAAATTGAAACTGGTCTTCGTGTTTCAAAATTCAAATGACATTGGGCGTATTTTAGCTGCCATCGAGTCTAAGAGGAATCCCCGAGTCGAAAAAATATCCTGAATATGTTGTCGGCATCGAGGAGTCAATTGAAGAGGGAGTGGCCGTGGTCTTCCTTAACATTTTTGTTTTTCAGAGACATACACGATTGGGTCTGCTCCACGGGATGAATGGTACTTCTTCAGTCATAAAGACAAGTACTCAACGGGCGCTCTCACAAATAGAGCCACAGCTGCAGGCTTCTGGAAGGCAACTGGCAGGGATAAAATCATATTTATGAACTGCAAGTGAATTGGCATGATGAAAACACTTGTATTCTACACAGAGCGAGTCCCACGTGGCCAAAAAAGAGAATTGACTATGCATGAATACCGTCTAGATGCCAGGAAAATCCAGGTAAAAGCATTGAGACTGTTTTTGATTTAGTTGAGATGGAGGATGATGAAAGACGTGAATTATTACAGATGACAGATGCACAGTTGTTAGACATTGCTCGTTTTTGTAACCGCTTTCCAAACATTGATCTGGCATATGATGTATTAGAGAGTGATGATGTGAGAGCTGGGAAAAATGTTTTGGCGGATGATTGGTTTCTCGCCCCCTTCAGCGGTGGATTCGATTTTGGACAAAGAAACATGTACAGTTGAAGACCTCTTTGCCGAGGAGGAAATTATTCAAGAGTGCAAGACTATCAACAATCGCCTTATTAATTTTCTTCGAGGCAAGGAACAAATGCAACAAATGCTATGTTACATTGTACAAGAGCCACCAGAGGGTGCAGAAAGTAAGCGAGCTTTCAGGTTTCCATTTATAGCGTGTGAGATATTCTCTTGTGAAATTGACATCATTCTCAAGACACTGGTTGAAGAGGAAGAGTTAATGAATTTGCTGTTTTCCTTCTTGGAATCTGACCGGCTCCATAGAACCTTGCTGGTTGGATACTTTAGCAAGGTTGTAATCTGCTTGTTGTTAAGAAAGTGACCCGTATAAAAAATGGGAGTTGGTGAAACAAGCAGAAGAATGTGGATTGCTTTTGAAAGAAACAGTTCCCTTTACAATATCTGAATATCCTGGCTACACTAATAGACAAGGATCTGGGAGAAACGCTGATCGCACTTTCCCACTGGGAGAATGTCGAACCTATAAGTTTGTCCTCGGTTCAGAAAACTTTATGAAACCTGAATCTGAAAGGAAACAGATAACTGCAGGTGAAATGGAAAGGGCATATTCAACCAAAATAGCACAAGTTGATTCAGAGATGTCACTAAAGGATTTGAAGCATCGCCTGAACCTCAGCAGCCTAAATCCTTCTGGATTTGAAGGGCAACTCATCAAACTGAAGGGACAACCACCGCCACAATCTAAAAAGGCAAAAAAATATTTTTTAAATCTATGGAACCGCCTAAACGATACCGACAAAAGGATTCATGCGCAGTTATTACAGAGTTATGGCCAAATAGCCAGCGCATCACAAGAAATGACCCATACTTAAACTCAATTTTGTTGCTGTTGCCTCCAGCGCAGCTTAAATAGATATTTTATGCATTTATTTCAGTACATACTACAGATTAGGTTAGAAGATGTGACTCCATCAAATCTATCTGAGATCTGTTTGTTATAGATATTTTGCCTATTTAAACAACGCTGTTCGTTGTTCAAAAGGTGGAGAGTGGTTGATCG
Source organism: Pinus taeda (assembly GCA_000404065.3). Lineage (NCBI taxonomy): Eukaryota > Viridiplantae > Streptophyta > Pinopsida > Pinales > Pinaceae > Pinus > Pinus taeda. The sequence continues at coordinate 111,337 of APFE030915319.1, read as the reverse complement.
ATAATCTCATTTGAGACTTGCGCTATACGCTTTGAGATATTTAATAAACAGAGATTGCTGGAACAACTTGTGTTTGGACTGTTTAATGTGGATTCGATGGCTGAAGAATAAGATTACATGATTCTTGTACTTCTTCATGGAACAATAAGTTTTTCTCATCTCTTTCTACAGTTGCTATGTTTGCTATATCCTATCTGTGTCATGATCTAAAATTGCAGGAAGAAAGAATAGCTCAGATGTCACATAGTCGTGCTCTGTCCTCAATTCCTGTTATTTCTCTATGTTTTCCTTCTAAATTAGCCTATGAATATGAATACCTCTTGGCTCATAATTACACTAGTTTCCTTCATATATGAATATCGTTTAGGAAATCTTAATTGCTCCTATATAATGTTCACTCACCTTCCCTCTGTTAGCATAATGAAAACTACTTAGCTGTCTTTCATTCCCTGACATCCGTTTCATCCTCATTTAAGCCTGATATTATTCCGTGTTTAACTATTATGCTCTGTAGTTCCTTCTTTGCCAAAGAAAACACACCAGCAGCCCTTCATCCTTGACTCCATGCCCAATGTTCTAAATTTCTTACGCTTCGCATGCCAACTCTGCCGGAATAGATCATCCATCCCGCCAAACTCAAACAAAAACCCATGTGCATCATATCTAGCATGAAATCATTCCCTAAACAAAGCTAAATCCCAAAGAGAGAGCCCTCTCTGACTGCTGGTAGGCTACGACCGGCAGTCCAAAGCTTGGTCTGTGGTTACCTCGGCCGTATCCCTTAAGGAGCCAAGGGACAACCTGAGCGATAACAGATTCAACAAAGGATTCAAAGAAGGAAGAAAAGGAAGGTGCTACATTTGCAACAGGTTCGACTAGTATGCTAGAGAGTGTCTTCACAAGAAGAATTCTCCAAGGGATGATGACAACAACAACCACAACAATTTCAAGGGCAATGGCAATCAAAGGAACAACAGGTTCAACAACAAAGCAAAGAGGAATGCTCTTATTGTTTGAAATGGAAATGGTCGACCTCCCAAAAGGACAATAAATACCAGGTATGATGAAAGTAATGTTGTAGAAAAACAAAATGAGTTTTATCTTATTTCTGTTCTATCTATAGCCTCTCATCCGGATACTTTGGATCATTGGTTGATTGATAGTGGACCCTGTTACCCACCATTTTGTGGGTGATATCCCTAGAAGAACTTTTTTCTCCAAGATGCTCAGCCGACAGCTAGTGACCCCTTGCAACCACCAGCTAGTTCATTGCGTCATTTCTTTACCACTTGAGCTAGCCATGTGGTCCCTCGCCCATCTGCCATGATCCTATGTTTGAATGTGGGCCTCTCGAACCTAAAGGTATGCCTTGTCATTTGGTAATTGAGTATTGTAGTTTGCTTATCACGGACACTTCTAGGCATGGATTAATGGGGGGATTCAGCGGAAAGAATGGGTGAGGTCTGTGCTTTTGTCCCCTATAGCCCTTTTAGGTATTAACGGTGGATTATAGCCCCGTGGGATCTCTTTTATTTACCATTTGACTTTAGGGATAGTATTTCATGGTAAACCTCGATTTTGGTTGCGTGGTCCCCCTCCCTTGTTCGCTTATATTATCCTCTTTCCGCTCATTATTACCCCATTCATCGTTTCTCCCCCTTGGGTCCACATTCCTCCACTGGGTCCACATAGGGTTAGCTCGCCCCTTCCCCTCACCCACACCTTGGGTCGGGGCTGGAATGATGGCTGGAGGTTGATGCAGCGAAAAAGAAAGATAAAAGCATATTTGGCCACATTCAACAAGAAAATGTCCCACAAAATGCAAAATATGGCTAGGACAAACACATTTAGCACGTGGGCAAAAGCTAATACATGAGCTCTACCTCATCATCATGACCATCACCCTGGTTCCTATAGGTTCTATGAGCCTCCATCATCACATAGGAACCCATGATTGTCCCAATCCGTGGTGGGCAATGAATCGCCCAACCTTCAAAAGGGGATATTCACTTCTATATCTTACACATTATGCTCTTACCCATTGGGCCTCGAGTAGTTAATCAAAGAAAATCATAAAAAGGCAAAAGACATATAAAAAGGGTGGAAAAATCAAGGTTGGGGCACCTCATGTACCACGATTACTCCTTCCTATACATTATAAACCCAAATGTGGGCTTCCTTTTTATTAGCTACCCTTGTACCCCAGCATGTGGCCTAGGGTTCCCCCTTCTCATCCCCTACTTCATATCTGTCACATGTCACCACCTTTTGAAGGATATTACCTTGAACATATTATCCCCTTTAGAAGTAGAAACCACCTAATAAGATATCTGGTTAATCCCATTTGGAGTTTAGGAGACATTGGCACATCTCGAAGCCCGTTATGGAAGGGTAGGCCATTATGAAGTCCCTAAGCTCATTTACTCGATTTCCCGATTGACTTGTTGTATCGGAAGGCTAGGGGACGCATTGGATCTTATGCAGGATTGTAGACGATCTCCATCTTGGTTTTGGTCTTCCTATACGAGGTCCTAATCATCCAAAGGGCTACATTGGCATACATAAGGTGTGTGTTGAGAGCGACGGGTCTCCACAGTAGTAGACAACACTCCATGGATCCTCGAGGATGATCAAAGATGCTCGAGATATTCCCATTGGACGAGGATGATGCACCTGGTTCACCTTTGCCCAACCGGCCCCACAGATGTACCATGCACTTGGCAGCTGAACCAAGATTTGTAGGATGATGTGGCATCTCCTACACCATCATCAGAGCCCTTGCAGACGATCTACAGGCATCCTCGACTCATTTGGAGACCCATGAGGTTATTATTGTGCCCCCACACCCATTGGGAGCAACACAAGTTTATTGTTTGGAGAACAAGGGGCCAATCCCTTGTCCATCACTTTTGAGGGTCCTACTCTTCATTATGGCATCCATGGATCTCATTAGGCCTCTTAGAGGGCCCTACGACATGCATAGATTATTATTTGACCTCTTGAGAGGTTTATTCTTTCATTTGTGAGCTAGTTTGGTGGGCTTGTCACCAAAAGTTAGATTATTAGAACATTATTTTATTTTGGGGCTTATGTAAGCCAAGGAGGCTAATTCAAACTCCTCATTAGTGTTTAAATACAAGTGAGATGAATTCATTTGTTCATCATGACTTTGGATTGGATCTCTTCTCTCTCTTGAGAATTTCACACTTTTTCTTGGAGCATGTCTTGAAGCTTCTTTATTGTCAAATTGTGGATGGTTGGATATACTCTATTACATGTAAGTGTATGCTTATAATGCTATTCTTGTTTTACTTTGTCATATACATTGTACTGGGATTTTCACTATTTTAGGGGCTAATTGCTACATGCATTTACTACTTAAATTGTGGAATTTTGTCTCTATATAGCATCTCTCAATGTATGGGCCATGTAATGTGAATGAAATCTCCTAGGGGTAATTCTATCAACAAATTTATCTTGATAAGCCATCACTTTTTGCACATTGAATTATAAAAGCTGCAAGATTGCTTCTCTTTGACCTAGAAGGCCAACGAAGTAGTCTTGAGTCCTCATTGACTAGGAACCAAAGGTCCTCACTCATATTTATCATAGACTCTATTCTCCCAAGACTAAGGCACTGATCTACCAAAAGGTGGTTACCGCAAATCAACTTCTTTCACCTTTTCCTAGGTCTAGCCAAGTTGGGTCACTTAGGGCATCATTTTCCCAGCAAACTATCCCTCCAAAATGTTCGATCTCCTAGCTTCTCCTGTGCTGGTGTCTCCTCAAGACCACCTCCAAATTTGAGGCCATTTCGATGGTGGAGTTGTGAGAAAAGCTAAGCCCTAGCTTCGAGCTCGAACTTTGCCCTAGCGTCCCCAAGGCTAGTGCCTCATAGGATCAATTTAACACTTTTAAGTGAATATTATTTCTTTGATCCTTTCCCCCACCTTGTCTAGGGTAAGAACATCATTGGTTGCTAAACTCTTTCCTCCTACCCTAGACTAGGTCCACTTGGTCTCGTTCCTTTGAAAAGACAATTCTTCAAGAACCATCCGGGATACCAATTTCAATAAGGATTTTACAGATCGGGAAACTCTTTCACGAATCACATCACCCAAACCTAACCCTCAAATCCTGTCATTCCTTTCCTAGAAGACATTGTACCTTGCTTAGAAAGCAAGCAAGCACTATCTTTCAACCTCTTCTGGAAAGGGAATCATTTGGGTCACTCCACATCCACTCATTGATTTATCCTTCATTAGTGACTCCATAGTATACCGGGTCTCCTCCCATCGGTGAAAGTCCATAAATAATAGGAAGCCTTAATTGAGGTGACAGTGGGCTAAGACTCCATTTGTTGCCCTTGGCCTAGCATTTTCCCTTTAGGTCCCCTGCTAGTTTGAGAAGTAACATTTTGGCATCGTTGCCGAGGGTACGAAACGTGTGTTTTGTTCCCCATACGACATATTGACATATCATTATTGGTGACTCTATTGGAAGAATGAAGCCCTAGTTCTTCGTTGAACTTTAAGATCGATGTTTGTAGGGTGAAGCAAGCATTTTTCTAGGCATCTTTAATTTTACCATGATGATTCCTACATAGTTTTCATGTATACCTCAAATAGGTTGTCATTCTTTGATGAATTTCACACTTTGGACATTGCTAGCATCACTAGGCATTCTAATCATGTCCCGGGAAGGATGGTACGTGGGGTGCCCGTGTTCGATGCTGATCCACTCTCCGCAATTGACCACGTAGAAAGATTTAATGCACATACTTTATGAGAGAAGGTTGTCCACCAAGATGTCCTTATGTTATTATTCATGGGATCTCTGGGTGGTCATAACTCATGGCTGCATGATCATGAATCTAGGAGCATCTCATCTATTGAAGAGTTTGTTGATGGCTTTCTTAGACATTTTCAAGTACACCTTGCATTAAACATCCAAGAGGAAGCCTTCATCGAGCATCATCAAGACATTAAGAGTCTAAGTAATGAGCAAGAAAATGAGTCCTCCTTGGGTCCGCACGATGAAAATGATGATTTTGAGGACACGTGCTGGGAAGGATGAATTTACGGAAAGTGAAATTGAGACCAACCCTACCTTTCTCAAGGATATTACTCTCGATGAATCCTCTTTTGAAAACCTTGAGAGAGATGATCCCATTGGCCCCTAGAAATATGACATTGAAGATTATTTCCACATTGAAAAGGAGAAATGGGAAATTGCTGGTCCTCAATTTGATTGTGCTCCCATTTACGACACCCATAAGGAGGATGAGGATGAGATTGGTCTTCCCTTCCCCTTAGGCGCTATTTATGATGACATATCCATTGATACCTTTGGGAAGGAGAATGTTCTTCTTCCTTTGCATAAAGAGGGGCAGTTGGAAGTGATCAATTTTCCTTTTAGGAGAGACCCAATCTTTAATACTAAGGAAATGGATAAGGCTCCCACTTCCTTTGATAACGATTCTATGTTCAAATCACTTGAGCCTTTGGATTATGATTTTGGGAAAGCAAAACTCGTTGAATACAATACTTCGTCCTTCCTTTTCCTATCGGTCATTATTTTGAGTCTTCATCAAGTGATTCCCTCATCCCTGGTCATATGATCTCAAGTAACAATGAGCCCTTTCCCCCTCCCAAGTATAGTGTCAAGGAAAGGCCCTTAATTGATTATACTTTTCCTCCTTGGACGCACCCTCAGGGTTTTGATCACTCCATAGTCTCCCCTCTCTACTGTAATCATCATGTGCCTCCCTTTCCTACTAATCATAACCCGATAAAGGCCATAAGCCATGACGTAAATAATGACTCCATTGGAAGAACGAAGCCCTAGTTCTTCATTGAACTTTAAGGTCGATGCTTGTAGGGTGAAGCAAGCATTTTTCTAGGCATCTTTAATTTCACCCTGGCGACTCCTACATATTTTTCATGTATACCTCAAATAGGTTGTCATTCTTTGATAAATTTCTCGCTTTGGACATTGCTAGCATCCCTGGGCATCCTAATCATGTCACAGGAAGGATGGTACGTGGGGTGCCCGTGTTTGATGGTGATCCACTCTCCACAATTGACCACGTAGAAAGATTTAATGCACATACTTTAAGAGAGAAGGTTGCCCACCAAGATGGGGATCTCTCAGTGGTCATAACTCATGGCTGCATGGTCATGAACCTAGGAGCATCTCATCTATTGAAGAGTTCGTTGATGGATTTCTTAGATATTTTCAAGTGCACTTTGTGTTAAGAATCCAACAGGAAGCCTTCATCGAGCATCATCAAGACATTAAGAGTCTAGGTGATCAGCAAGAAGACGAGTCCTCCTTGGGTCTGCGTGATGAAAATGATGATTTTGAGGACACATGTTCTAAGAAGGATGAATTTATGGAAAGTGAAATTGAGACCAACCCTACCTTTCTCAAGGATATTACTCTCAATGAATCCTCTTTTGAAAACCTTGAGAGAGATGATCCCATTAGCCCCTTGAAATATGACATTGAAGATTATTTCCACATTGAAAAGGAAAAATGGGAAATTGCTGGTCCTCAATTTGATTGTGCTCTCGTTTACGATACCCACAAGGAGAATGAGGATGAGATTGGTCTTCCCTTCCCCTTAGGCACTATTTATGATGACATGCCCAATGATACTGATCAATTTTCCTTTTAGGAGAGACCCAATCTTTGATACTAAGGAAATGGATAAGGCTCTCACTTCCCTTGATAATGATTCTATGTTCAAATCACTGGAGCCTTTGGATTATGATTTTGGGAAAGCAAAACCCGTTGAATACACTACTTCTTCCTCTCTTTTTCCTATTGGTCATTATCTTGAGTCTTCATCAAGTGATTCCCTCACCCCTAGTCATATGATCTCAAGTAACTATGAGCCCTTTCCCCTCTCCCGAGTATTGTGTCAAGGAAAAGCCCTTAATTGATTATACTTTTCTTCCTTGGACACATCCTCAGGGTTTTGATCACTCCATAGTCTCCCCTCTCTAGTGTAATCATCATGTGCCTCCCTTTCCTACTAATCATAACCTGATAAAGGCCATAAGCCATGACGTAAATAATAAGGACTCCATTGGAAGAACGAAGCCCTAGTTCTTCGTTGAACTTTAAGGTTGATGCTTGTAGGGTGAAGCAAAGCATTTTTCTAGGCATCTTTAATTTCACCTTGGCGACTCCTAGATATTTTTCATGTATACCTCAAATAGGTTGTCATTCTTTGATAAATTTCCTGCTTTGGACATTGCTAGCATCCCTAGGCATCCTAATCATGTCACGGGAAGGATGGTATGTGGTGTGCCCGTGTTTGATGGTGATCCACTCTCTGCGATTGACGACGTAGAAAGATTTAATGCACATACTTTAAGGGAGAAGGTTGTCCACCAAGATGTCCTTATGTTATTATTTGTGGGATCTCTTGCTGGTCATAACTCATGGCTGCATGGTCATGAACCTAGGAGCATCTCATCTATTGAAGAGTTTTTTGATGGCTTTCTTAGACATTTTCAAGTGCACCTTGCGTTAAGCATCCAAGAGGAAGCCTTCATCGAGCATCATCAAGACATTAAAAGTCTAGGTAATGAGCAAGAAGACGAGTCCTCCTTGGGTCCGCATGATGAAAATGATGATTTTGAGGACACATGTGCTGGGAAGGATGAATTTATGGAAAGTGAAATTGAGACCAACCCTACCTTTCTCAAGGATATTTCTCTCGATGAATCCTCTTTTGAAATCTTTTGAAAACCTTGAGAGAGATGATCCCATTAGCCCTTTGAAATATGACATTGAAGATTATTCCACATTGAAAAGGAGAAATGGGAAATTGCTGGTCCTCAATTTGATTGTGCTCCCATTTACGACACCCAAAAGGAGGATGAGGATGAGATTGGCCTTCCCTTCCCCTCAGGCGCTATTTATGATGACATACCCATTGATACCTTTGGGAAGGAGAATCTTCATTTTCCTTTGCATAAAGAGGGGCAGTTGGAAGTGATCAATTTTCCTTTTAAGAGAGACCCAATCTTTGATACTAAGGAAATGGATAAGGCTCCCACTTCCCTTGATAATGATTCTATGTTCAAATCACTTGAGCCTTTGGATTATGATTTTGGGAAAGCAAAACCCGTTGAATACACTACTTCTTCCTCCCTTTTTCCTATTGGTCATTATCTTGAGTCTTCATCAAGTGATTCCTTCACCGCTGGTCATACGATCTCAAGTAACTATGAGCCCTTTCCACCCTCCCAAGTATAATGTCAAGGAAAAGCCCTTAATTGATTATATCCTCCTTGGATGCACCCTCAGGGTTTTGATCACCCCATAGTCGCCCCTCTCTAGTGTAATCATCATGTGCCTCCCTTTCCTACTAATCGTAACCCGATAAAGGCAATAATCCATGACGTAAATAATAAGGGCAATGGTGGAAGTGATATGCCAGAGGTTGCCGTCCATCAAAATTTTATTAGCTTGATTGTTGGCATCTCCATATTTGGTTGCAAGAGAATATCTCATGGACTAGATTACATCTTTTTCTTACCTCTTCTCACATAATCATCCATGTGTGGGCATCATATTTTCCCACCTCCCGCCCACAACATCCTCCATGCGTTTGGGTTTGCATTCACTTTGAGGTCTACTGCATGAGTAATCATATAGGCAGACATATTTATATTGACTTGATGATATGTTGGTAGCACTAACTTTATGTTACACTTAATAATAGCTTCGTCATATGCATGTTAGAGTAGAATGCATGGCATGATGATTTTTGCATTAGAGCTAACGTCATACGATATTTCTCATGGTAGATAGATGCATATTTGCATATTTTATTTTCTGTTGATTTTATGGCCTGACATATAGCATGTGCGATCATGAGACACCACAAAAGCATGTTGTCCCGTGTTTTTCCATCTATTATATGTTTAGATGACAAGTCTATGGTAACCAAGAGATCGCTGGAGTTCTCGTGACCTCCTGTTCAAGTACCTTCGCCCACTTCTTCGAGAGATCACGTTCTAGTTGGACCCAGATGTTACTCACCATTTTGTGGGTGATATGCCTAGGAGAATTTTTTTCTCCAAGATGGTCCTCAGTCGGTAGCCAACAACCCCTTGCAGCCACCAGCTAGCTCATTGTGCCATATCTCCACCACTTGAGCCAGCCATGTGGTCCCTCGCCCATCTGCCATGATCATATGTTTGAAGGTGGGCCTCCCGAACCTAAAGCCATGCCTTGTCATTTGGTAATTGAGTTTTGTAGTTTGCTTATCATGGACACTTTTGTGCTTGGATTAATGGGGGGATTCAATCGAAAGAATGGGTGAGGTTTGTGCTTTTGTCCCCTATACCCCTTTTGGGTATTAACCTTGGATTCTAGCCTCGTGGGACTTCTTTTACTGACCATTTGACTTTAAGGATGGTATTTCATGGGAAATCCCAATTTTGGTTGCGTGGTCTCGCTCCCTTGTTCGCATATATTACCCTCTTTCTGCTCATTATTACCCCATTCATCATTTCTCCCACCTGGGTCCACATTCCTCCACTGGGTCCACATAGGGTTAACTCTCCCCTTCCCCTCACCCACACCTTGGGTTGGGTCTGGAATGATGCCCAGAGGTTGATGCAACTAAAAAGAAAGATGAAAGCATATTTGGCGACATTCAACAGGAAATTGTACGACAAAATACAAAAGATGACAAGAGAAACACATTTAGCACGTGGGCAAAAGCCAATACATGAGCTCCACTCCATCATCATGGCAACCACCTTGGTTCCTACAGGTTTTATGAGCCTCCATCATCACATAGGAATCCATGATTGTTCCAACTCTTGGTGGGTAATGAACTGCCCTACCTTCAAAAGGGGATATTCATTGCTATATCTTATGCATCATGCTCCCACCCTTTGAGCCTCGAGAAGTTAATAAAAGAAAATCATAAAAAGGCAAAAGACATATAAAGAAGGGTGGAAAAATCAAGGCCGGGGCACCTCATGTACCATGATTGCTCCTTCCTATAAATTATAAACTCAAGTGTGGGCTTCCCTTTTATTAGCTACCCTTGTACCCTAACATGTGGCCCAGGGTTGCCCCTTCTCATCCCCTACTTCATTCACCTATCTGTCACATGCCACCACCTTTTGAAGGATGTACTTTGAACATATTATCCCCTTTAGAAGTAGAAACCACCTAATTGGATACCTGGTTATCCCCATTTGGAGTTTAGGAGACATTGGAACATCTCGAAGCTCGTTATGGAAGGGCAGATCATTATGAAGTCCCTACTTGTGGTCCATGGTGGTAAGCTCATTTACTCGATTTCCCTAATGGCTTGTTGTACTGGAAGGCTAGGGGATGCATTGGATCTTATGCAGGATTGCAGATGGTCTCCATCTTGGGTTTGGTCTCCCTAGACGGGGTCCTAATCATCCAGAGGGCTACATTGGCACACATAGGGTGTGTGCTGAGAGCCATGGGCCTCCACAACTGTAGACAACACTCCATGGATCCCCGAGGATGATCAAAGATGCTCGAGATATTCCCATTGTACGAGGATGGTGCACCTGGTTCACCTTTCGCCAGCCAACCCCACAGATGTACCATGCACTTGGCCGCTGACCCAGGACTTGTAGGATGATGTGGCATCCCCTACACCATCATCGAAGCTCTTGCAAACGATCTACATGCATCCTCGACTCATTTGGAAACCCATGAGGTTATTGTTGTGCCCACACACCCATTGGGAGCACCACAGGCTTATTGTTTGGAGAATAAGGGGCCAACCCCTTGTCCATCAGTTTTGAAGGTCCTACTCTTCATTATAACACCCATGGAGCTCATTAGGCCTCTTAGAGGGCCCTACGACATGCATAGATTTTATTTGACCTCTTGAGAGGCTTATTCTTTCATTTGTGAGCTAGTTTGGTGGGCTTGTCACCAAAAGTTAGATGATTAGAACGTTATTTTATTTTTGGGGCTTATGCAGGCAAAGGAGGCTAATTCGAACTCCTCATTAGTGTATAAATACAAGTGAGATGAGTTCTATTGCTCATCATGACTTTGGATTGGATCTCTTCTCTCTCTTGAGAATTTCACACTTTTTCTTGGAGCATGAATTGGAGTTTTATGGATGAATTTTGATGTGTGGATTTGGTTTATCATGTCTTGGAGCTTCTATATTGTCAAATTGTGGATGGTTGGATATACTCTATTACATGTAAGTACATGCTTTAAATGCTATGCTTGTTTTACTTTGTCATATACATTGTACTAGGATTTTTGCTATTTTTAGGGCTAATTGCTGTATGCATTTACTACTTAAATTGTGGAATTTTGTCTCTATATAACATCTCTCAATGTATGGGCCATGTAATGTGAATGAAATCTCCTAGGGATAATTCTATCAACGAATTTATCTTGATAAGCCATCACCTTTTGCCATCGAAGTATAGAAGTTGCAAGATCGCTTCTCTTTGACCTAAAAGACTAGCGAAGTAGTCTTGAGGCCTCCTTGACTAGGAACCAAATGTCCTAACTCATATTTATCATACAATCCATTCTCCCAAGACTAAGGCACTGATCTACCAAAATGTGGTCATCTTAAATCAACTTCTTTAACCTTTTCCTAGGACTAGCCAAGTTGGGTCACCCAGGGCATCATTTTCCTAGCCTCTCATGCGCTAGTGTCTCCTCAAGACCTCCTCCAAATTTGAGGCCATCCCGACGGCGGAGTTGTGAGAAAAGCCAAGTCTTTGCTCTGAGATCAAACTTTGACCTAGCCTCCTCAAGACTAGTGCCTCATAGGATCAATATAACACCTCTAAGTGAATATTCTTTTTTTGATCCTTTCCCCCACCTTGTCTAGGGTAAGAACATCTTTGGTTGCTAAACTCTTTCCTCCTACCTTAGACTGGGTCCACTTGGTCTCGTTCCTTTGAAAAGACAATTCTTCAAGAACCATTAGGATACCAATTTCAATAAGGATTTTAGGGATTGGGAAACTCTTTCACGAATCACATCACCTAAGCCTAACTCTCAAATCCTCTCATTCCTCTCCTAGAAGACATTGTACCTTGCTTAGAAAGCAAACAAGCTCTATTCTTCAGCCTCTCCTGGAAAGGGAATCATTTGGGTCACTCCACATCCACTCATTGATTTATCCTTCATTAGTGACTCCATCAGTGAAAATCCGTAAATAGTAGGGAACCTTAGCTTAGGTGATAGTGGGCTAAGTCTCCATTTGTTGCCCTTGGCCTAGCATTTTCCCTTTACGGATCCCCTTAGGCCCCCTGCTAGTTTGAGCAGTAATAGAGCCTCAAGGCACTTCACTAGGTACAAGGAGACCCTCTCAAATTTGGTTGAAAAGAAGACTAATTTGGAGATCATACTTGGAGATAATGCCACCTACCTTGTGAAAGGGATAGGTACTGTTACTCTTCACATGAATCAAGGTAGTAATAGAGCCTCGAGGCACTTCACTAGGTACAAGAAGGCCCTTTCAAATGTGGTTGAAAAGAAGACTAATTTGGAGATCATACTTGGAGATAATGCTACCTACCCTGTGAAGGGGATAGGTATTGTTACTCTTCACTTGAATCAAGGTCAAATCATTCATCTACAAGAAGTGCGTTATGTGCCTAATTTGAAGAAGAACCTAGTGTTTATTTCTGCAATGGAAGATAAAGGCTTCAAAGTAGCGTTCGTTGATGGAAAAATTTGGAGGAAGTCCATTGGGAGCTTTGGCAAGTGATACTTCTCTTTAATCTGAACTATGGCACCGAGGTTCGCCCACAAACATTACAAAGCCTTACCTAGGGTAAGGAAGATGGTTACAGGTATGCTCGAATTCAATATGAACCATGAAGGTGTTTGTTAGGGTTGTGCAACTGGGAAACTTACAAGGGGATCATTCCCTTCTAGTGAAAGCAAGACTACCGATATTCTTCAATTGGTCCATTCTAATCTATTTGGTGTGTTGGCTGTAACATCGTTGGGAGGATACCTATATTATGCAATCTTTGTGGATGACTTCTCACACAAAACATGGATCTATTTCTTGAAGACGAAGGATGAAGTGTTCAAATCATTCTGTTCTTTCAAAGCATTGGTGGAAAATCAAACAGGGAAGAAAATCAAGATATTGGGGACTGACATTGGAATCGAATATGAATCAAATGAATTCAATGGTTTTTGCAGAGAGGCTAACATTAAGAGGGAGACAACTATTCCATACACTCCTGAACAAAATGGCATTCCTGAAAAGAAGAACCGAACAATCATGGAAGCCACTTGTGCCATGCTCCATGATCAAGGTCTACCCAAAGTTCTTATGGGGATAAGCCGCCAACACTGCTGTGTATGTTCAAAATAGGAGCCCGCATCAAGCACTAGATTTCAAAACACTCAAGGAAGTTTCACTGGTAAGAAACGGATGTTTCTCATTAGAATATTTGGTTGTCCTGTGTATTTTCATGTGCCTAAAGAGAAAAGGAACAAGTTGGAAACATTTGGGAAGAAAGGTATATTTGTTGGCTACAATGAAAATTCAAAAGCATATAGGATCTATGTACCTGGTAAAAGAGATGTGGAGGTAAGTCATGATGTCACCTTTGATGAAGATTCTGCCCTTGGGAAAGCTAGAGATCTCCCTATCCCAAAGAAGGACAATGATGATGCTACAGAAAAACAGGATGAACCTCCGCCAGATGAGCCTATGCTCGATGTTGATGGTCCGATGCATCCTATTGATCCACCTTCAAGTGATCCCTCTACCTCAAGGAAAAGACCTCTATGGCTCGAAGATGCTGAAAACATACTGCTCCAAGAGGAACATTTTGTGAAAGTAAGAAGCTGAATAGGTATTAAGGGTACTTGGCTGTTATGAGTGCTATTGTTCAAGTTGAACCATGCACATTCGAAAAAGCTGTAATGCACCAATGGAAGGATGCGATGGATGAGGAATATGAATCAATCATGAAGAATGATGTCTGGGATGTGGTGCCTAGATCGAAGGACAAGTCTGTGGTCACTTCTAAATGGTTTTACAAAATTAAACATGGAGCTAACGGGAGTGTTGAAAAATATAAGGCTAGGTTCGTTGCTCGAGGTTTCTCTCAAAAGAAAGGAGTGGACTATGATGAAATATTTGCACTGGTTGCCTAATATGCCACAATCCGATCTATTATTGCTCTTACTGCCACTCAAGGATGGAACCTACATCAAATGGATGTTAAAACTGCTTTCTTGCATGGCTCGATCAAGGAGGAAGTCTACTTGGAACAACCTTAGGGGTTCGAAGTACAAGATCGAAGGAGACATGTATGCAGGTTGAAGAAAGCCTTCTATGTCTTGAAGCAAGCCCCTAGGGCTTGATATGAGAGGATTGATAACTATCTTATGAAGTTAGGGTTTACGAGGAGCTATGCTGATCCAAACCTATACTTCAAGGTTGAAAAGAACATGTTTCTCATCTTGGTCCTTTATGTTGATGATCTCTTTCTGACAAGTGTCGACCCTCTCATTTACCAATGTAAGAGGGAGTTGACTTCCGAGTTCGAGATGAAGGACCTAGGACTGATGCACTATTTCCTAGGCTTGGAGGTTTGGCAAAAGACAGGTGATATTTTCTTTTCTCAAGGAAAATATATTGTGACGCTGCTAGAGAGATGGGGGATGGTGGATTGCAAGTCTGTGTCTACCCTGTTGGAACTCAACTTCAAGAATCTATGTGGGAGTGCTACTGGGCCCGTATTGGCAAACCCTTCAAAGTATTGACAACTTGTGGGGGCCCTGATGTTCTTGGTAAAGACTTGGCCGGACATATGTTTCGCTGTGAATAGTTTGAGTCAATTTATGGTTGAGCCTCACCACATACATTGGATTGCTGCTAAGAATCTCTTAAGCTATCTTCGTGGCACAATCAACTATGGGCTGAGATACACTGCAGGGAATTTGAGGCTATATGGATATATGGATGTTGACTGGGCTGACAGTGTGGTGGATCGAAAGAGCACGTCAGGATGCTACTTCTCATTGGGGTCTGCTTCGATTTCATGGACGAGCAAGAAGCAAAAATTGGTTGTTTTAAGCACGGTCGAGGCTGAATACATTGCAACTAGTATGGCTTGTTGTGAAGCTGTTTGGTTGAGGAAGCTCTTCAGTGAGCTATTTGAGCACATGCTGGATACCACCATGATCTATTGCGACAACCAAAGTGGGATTCGCCTTTCAGAGAATCCCGTGTTCCACGATCGCTCCAAGCACATTGATATCATGTACCACTTTATCTGGGATATGGTACAACGAGGAGCAATAAGGCTCTAACATATTAGGACTGATGAGCAGGTTGCTGACATTCTCACAAAGCCCTTGGGGAAGGTCAAATTCTTAGCCTTTCTTGAGAGATTTGGAGTCGTGGAAGGACCCTCCCATGAGGGTCTCGTTTGAGTTGAACATTGAGTTGTGGGAGCTCATGGGGGCTTGGGGTACTTCTTGGAGCTATGAGTGACGTGGTTCACCTTCCCCTATAAGTGCGTTGTGTACAGTGTGAGTGGTTCACCTTCCCCTGTGATACCCAATGATGGTTGACATGTGTGTAGGGTGAGTGGTTCACCTTACCCTATGATTGATGACACGTGTGTAGGGTGAGTGGTTCACCGCCCCCTATGATTGATGATATATGCATAGGATGAGTGGTTCACCTTCTTTTATGGCATATGAACAGGATGAGTGGTTCACCTTTTCTTGCGGATGCCCCAACATACATCCTACCCATGTAGTTCGGGACTCATGGAAAGTATCTCTTAGCTAGCCAATGTGTTCGGAAAAGTGGATATTGGACCATAGCACTACAGATGGACGCATCGTGTACTGCTTTACTCCCTATGTCTAGGATGCATGGTGTTCAACTGTCTGATTGGGGTACTACCCTTGGTTATGCGGATTGACTTTTGTCAATGAAGGCAAGGTCTTGTGACTCACTCTCGATCAATTCATCTTCATTATCTATATCAGTGTTCAACAGAGCAGAGACGAGATACAAAGATGGTATATGACGACAAGATGGCATGATGATTGATGTTGACAGATGGATTGGGAGGTGGAATTCTCCCTAGTTGAGAGGGGGTGTTAAAATTGGCAACTAGAGCCAAATTCCACTTTGGACAATGCATTTGATGGAGATGATGATTGCATTGAATTCCTCTTTTCAAGAGGACCAAAACTGACCTAACGATCATCAAATTCGGACAAGCAGAAATGTGTTTTTGAATTTATGCTTACACATGTGCAAATTGTCAAGGTTGGCCACATCATCATGTAGGCTCATGAAGCCCAAAAGACATGTCACTTCACCCTCAATGACTTGTATAAATATAAGCGACCTCCAACGTCATTTGGCACCTCATTCACTCACACATTCTTCTCTCTGTGTCTCTCATTGGTTCGTACAACTATTGGGCATATCTTCTCACTCACGTGTGGCAAGGAGGACGAATTTCAAATAAAAGTACAGGGCCAAAAATTTCAGAACTTGACTGAAGTTTGACCAGCATTGACCAGCGTCAACCAAGGACTGTTTGACCAAGTTTGACTGCGATTTTGGAGGGTTTGACTCGGTTTGACCAGGCCACATTGATTGGCACATAAACCGAGATTTTCTAGGCTGTTTGACCTGCGTTGACCGCAGGGTTGACTTCAGGTTGACAAGTTTGACCGTAAATTTTGTGACTGTCTTGAGCTGACTTTGACCACCACTGAAGGCTGAGTTTGACTGCCTTTGACCGAGCACCAAAGAGGATGTTTTGCTGCTGTGTTGACCATCTTTGACTTTCTGGTTAGGGCTGAATTTGACTGAAGTTGACTGCAGATTTTGCAGGGCTGTTTTGACTTTGATTTGACAATTCGATTTTGACTTTTTGTACTCCCTCTCTCTGCTGAACATTTGATATAATAATAAGAAGAATTGATCAAAAGGGTTTTCCCCACATTGGGGGTTTTCCCCTGGCATCCGCCAAATCTGGTGTTCTCTCGTCTTGGCTTGTCTTCTGCGTTTTATTGTTCATGTTCTATCTACAGTTAATGTGATTGCTATTCGAAAACTAAATTGGAAATCGTCATTGGGCTACTAAAAGAACATTGAAATAATTGTGCTAAGCATAGAACATACCATTCTTAACTAAAATTAACAAATCTAAAGAGTGAAGACAACACTAATGTTATTATTATTTACCTATCTTGTAAAGCAATATTAAGTTTACGAATAGTTTATTCAATTAGTCATCTTGCATGCTCCGAGTAAAAGTTAGTTCGAAGACCAACTAGGAAATTTGATTTTTTGTCAGTTTCCAAGACCTGAATTTTGTAGCAACTTCCAAAAAGCTTTTACGAAACAAAATACACATTTTGTTAAACTGTTGTTGGTTGCTGATAGAAGTTAGATATTGATTGCTAGGTTATATTCCATGTTGGCCCTATCATCAAAGGAGTAGTTGACAACAGTAGTACATCAAAGCAAAACTGTTCTTTCTGTAAACAATGGAAAATGCTGCGGAGACTTGTCATGTATCCTGACTGTTTGATTAAAGAGGCCATATTATGATCACTGTCAAAATTTTCCATTGCTTACATCGGCCACTCTTTGTCAATAATTTAATATTGTATACCCTACAATCTTGCAATCTGTGAGAGATGAGAAATTGTTCTTGTGTCCATCAGAACGTCACATTACATTCCAATTTTTTGTTTTTGTTTTTTTGTTTAATTTTTCCAATTTTTTTTCTATTTTATTCTTCTGGGTTTGATGCATAAAGACAGCCCAACAATGATAAATTTAGAGTCATGTGAAGGTGTTCATTTCCATGCCTTTAATAAGTACTCTGATTGTGCATCCGTGATAGCAGTCAATCTGTTTTTCAAGTCGATATATCTTTCAAAGTAGCAATTAATATCTAGTACCTACTAATTATAGACATTGTTATGATTTCTAACCCCTGGTGTCAATTCAATTCCTGATTCCATAAATTTTCACATTGAAAGGGTGGACGATAATATTTTTTCTCCAGTATTCTGCAATTGAATTGTGAACTACCCAAGTCAGCTCCTGGGCAGGGTCTTGCACCTGGACTGTGAAGCACCTGATATTTGGGTACCTATTTAGCAGGGTTATTCTAAGGCAAATTTGAAACCTCTTTGACTTAAAGGGGTGAAAATGGCAGGTAATTTGACTGTCATTTGAAGGGTTGGTCCAAAACATTAATCAACTCGTCAAACCCTAGTTTGCTCAAAAAGAAAAATTCAAATTCTAAAAAAACCCATGAAATACAAAATCATATCAAGTATAAAAATCAAGCTCAAGCATTCATATTTCAAGAAAACCATGAAGGCAACTTTCTCAGAGGCAATTCAGCGGTATTTTCTGCCTTTTACTGATATGTGCACAGTGAAACAACAAATGAAACACTCGTGTGTGTAAGCACAAAATTGTTGTAGGTGGAGTGTTAGGTGAGATTTAAGAATATAAAGTACAAAAATACAAATATAATACATTCTTGACTAAGTCGACTGTGACTGAATCTCATCATTTCCTCCTGGTTGAGAGGAAATTGTCCCTAATTTTGCTGATGGCACATCATTTCTAGTGAAGGACATAAAAGTCTACAGGAGCTAAGTGTGTTTGCTGGATTGATACATGTGGATGCTGGGAGAAGGTTCAAATAGGATCTTCTGAATTGAGAGTGTGCGCACTAGGGCAAAACATGTTGTTCAGATATAGAGCTTGTAAG
The DNA here is from genome assembly GCA_000404065.3 of Pinus taeda. Lineage (NCBI taxonomy): Eukaryota > Viridiplantae > Streptophyta > Pinopsida > Pinales > Pinaceae > Pinus > Pinus taeda. Next base: position 92,540 of record APFE030915319.1, on the reverse strand, counting down.
AAGAAAAACTTTAAATATCCGCCCAACAGAAGAACCAAGTTGATAGTGGTTTGTTGAAGAACTCGGATGTCAGTGGTCCACTTAAGCACTTTTCCAGAAGATATAACTTCATTATGCTTGGGCTGAGAAGATACGGCTTCAATATCCTTGGGCTGAGGTGAACGACAAGCATGGTTTTTCTTAGATGTTGGGATGATGTAACTCAATCTGTGTTGTGAATCTGTGATAGAGGTGAGTGAAGCCTTTCTGAATCAGGATTTGAATTTTGAATTGGTGCTCGGAAGGGCACCTCCCCGCTACAATATGAGCTTTTTGCTATGCTGCTGCAGGGTGGAAGGGGGGAGCACAGGAGTAGATTAAAAAGTTCTAAAATTATGTTGGTTAATTGCTTGACAATTATGCCTCCAGATGGCAAGGAATTAGTAGAATGATGTAAGTTTGTAGACTTTACCATCTTTGTGCAATTGATGGGTCTTATGGAAGCCATGGTATATTGCCTTGTGATTGTATTGGCAGGGAATGTGAAGTATTGTGTCTCAACAATCTGAATGTGTAACATCATAGTCAATTGTATCAATGAAGTGTTCAATCACAAAAGTGAAAAATTATTTTTGGGCGATAAGTGTTGGTGGACCTTTTTCCTTGACCTGTCAAATATGACGTGGTTTCAAGATCCGGATTGGATTATTATATTATTCGTCATCTATCTCAATGCTTTCAAAGTAGAAAAAAATGGAGGAATCAATTTGTAGGGTCATTTTAGCAGCAGGTCACAGTTTGGAAGATTAGGGTTTGAAACCTTTCAAAGCAATTTTGAGGCATCAAACGACATTTTTTGGAGTCAAAACTTGCCTAGTTTAGCGGAGACCTTGTGACGTTGGTCTACACATAGAGACATTCCAGCGATACAAGAATCACATCAATTGGAGCACATATGCAAAAGATATACCTTCTGCAATTTGAACTACCATGTTGACCACCATGGTATGAGAAGATGCCATGTTGGTCCCCATTACTCATGCATCTGGGGCTAGTCATGTGTGGACTTTCAAGAAGGTTCTAGAAGGTCTAAGCCGTAACTCTAATTAAGTGTTGAGGAAGTCAAAATGTTACCTCTAGATGACTATTGGACAATGTTATATATATGCTATGCCATTTTATTTGTTCCATAACTGAGCAGAACAACTAGGAGTGGTAAGTTAGAGAGCATAATAGAGGTAGATAAGATTCGAGTAGTCTAAGGAGGCGACATTTGTGAAAATTTCTAAATAGAAATCCTACGGCAGTGATTAATATTATTTCTTCTACTTATTATTTCAGAAATAAGTTATCCACAATGTTTTTACAACAAATATTGAATTATATTCTATTGTAGCCTTCACAATTAAAATATTGCAGAAAGTAAATGTAAGGAAGAATATTGGCACAAATACAATCACAATGACAATTATTTTTGGACGAATCTCCGGAAAAACCCAATGTGGGAAAACCGTTGCAGCAGATGAGGGTTTCTTTATTATTCTTTAGCAAATTCTCATGTACAAATTAGAACCAGCAAAACAGGAGTGGGAAATTTTACAGACGCTTCCTGACAAATTTATGATCCAAGTGAAGTACTCCTCTTCCTCGGAATCCTTCTGCTTCCCTCTGCGTCAAACTTCTCACACTGGCCCAACGTCTCGCTGCCCATGCAGGCTCTGCGTCAATCTACCTCTGTGTTGCCTCTTTCTGCATCATCCTATTCCTGCTCTGCGTCTTGCTTCCTTGCACTCTTGAAAGATGCTGATGCCCTCTCTTCCTTTATCACCTGCAACTCTCCCTTTGATTCGATTCTCTCTTGTCGAACTTCAACCAGTGAGAAAATTGATCTTACTCGGGTAATTGAGTATTTGCCTCTGGTGTGTTCTCCAAGTGCCCGTCAAGCCTTCTCTTATAATCCTCTCGTTGATCAATCAACGACCCAAATTAGATTCTAATCAATGGCTAGGATCATATTGACTTGATCTCTGCCTTCTAGAATTTTCACCCACAATTTAGATTAATACCCATTAATTATTTTAATTTCCTAAGTTTAGACTTAGGGTCCCATTAAAAATAATTTTTTATTTTAATAAAACTGTCTCTGGGTGGAATTTCCCAAAACGATCCGGGTATTGGAGAATGCATGTGTCTAAGCCTTCCTGCAAATTTTGAGACTTATAGCACATTCGATGCTACCAGAACTCAACACTCTCTCTTAGCAAGGAATGTGCTTTAGCAGTGCAACTTGCTAAAGCATCACTCTGTTCTGTAACATCTCCCTCTGCGCTGTTGATGTCTTTCATGCTGTCCACCAACCTCTGTGCAAATGTTGCATCTGTACTGCCGCTGACCCTGCCACTGTCGCCAATGCATCCATACTGCAACTCCCTTTGAATTTCTGCATCTGTGCTGCTGTTGGCACTGCCACTGCCAACTATCCCTGCACTGCAAACTACTGCTGCTACTGAAACGAATTTTCTACCATAACCATATGCTCTCTGAAATGGGTGAACTTAGCTCCTCTGAAAGCCTTTGTGAGTATATCGACTACCTTCTCTCCTTTGGGAACATACTGTAGCTGTACTGCCCCACGCTGAACACAGTCTCTGATAAAGTGACATCGAATATCTATGTGTTTTGATTGATCATGAAATACTAGATTCTAAGAGAGTTTGATACAACTCTGATTATCACAATAAACCCTGGTCGCCTCCATCCTTTTTCTGAACAAGCTCACAAGCAATCTTCTGAGCCATATAGCTTCGCACATAGCTGTGCTGGTTGCCATATATTCTGCTTCTGCTGAGCTTAGAGCTACCGATTTTTGCTTCCTGCTGCACTAAGATATCATCCATGATCCAACATTGAAGAATAACTCGAGGTACTTTTTCAGTCTACCAAACTACCTGCCCAATCTCCATCTGTGAACCCATTTAATCTGACCTCCTCCCCTCGGGAGTATTTCAACCCATATTCGACTGTTCTGCACACATACCTAAGAATGTGCCTAGTTGCTGCCCAATGCACCCTTCTTGGTTCTACCATGAACTGACTAAGAGTGTTGACAGCGAAGCAAATGTCTGGCCTAGCGTTGACCAGATACATGATCAACCCAATGAGCTGCCTGTACAATGTGGGGTCTACTTCCTTGTCTACTGATGCATTTATTTTCTTCCAGTTGGTGATCATGGGAGTAGCCACGGGTCGACAATCCTGCATTCTGAATCTCTTCAGAATTTCTGTAGCATGTCTTCCTTGTCCAAGGAAGATCTCCCCATTCTTCTGCCAAACTTCCAACCCTAGAAATTAATGCATCAACCCCATGTCCTTCATATCGAATTCAACTTCAAGATTCTTCTTGCAATCCTGTATGAGCCTGGATGACCCAATTAGGAACACGACATCTATATATAATACCAGAATAAGTGGCTCATTCTCTACCATCAAATAGTAGATATTGGGATCAACATCACTCTTGAGGGCCATTTGCTGCTATTCATCACCCACACTTCCGCTCTAATGTCCTTTTCTGTGAACAAGAAACATGATGAAGGTTTAGATGTAACTTGAATTTGGGGCTACCCAGGGATATCATAGAGGGTGGAGATGTGTGAGATTAGGGAGTCAGGTTTAAGGTTGGATGGGGGTGGGGAGTGGTGGGGGAAGATTATGTGCCAAAAATGTTTAGGAGAGTGGATAAAGGAGCTACACAAGTTTTGTCTCCTTTCAGAGACAAAGAGGCATTTCTCGCAACAGAGAAGATGATGATAGGAGGCTTTGATGTAGGGGTAAGATGGGTGAGCATGGGTGAGTGCATAATGAAGTTGGCGGTGGAGGGCCTTTTATTCATTGTCATACCAACGATTCATAGGATAGGATTTGTTTTTAGGGGTGGTGGAGGTGGGTTGGGTGAAGTTAGGGTAGGAGTTGAGGGCTACGTTCCAAATGATGGACCAGAGATAGGTATACTTGGTAGGGGAACATCTTGCGAAGGTAGGTAGTAAAGGAGTTCAAATCTCCCTTCTTGAAATGAAAAGTATTGCGGGGTGGGCCCTAGTGGGTGGGGAGTGTGGCAGGAAAGGGTGGGGTGTTAGCTCAGAAAGAGGTGGAAAGAAGATCGTAGTTTGCAAATGGGATGGGGGAGGCAGTCAAGTGGTGAATAAAGGGGAGTAAGTTATGGCTAGAGAGGACATAATCAACAACACTTACCCCTTCTCCATGTGGGCGACATGTGAAAGAGTGGGAATCAGAGAAACATGGGAGCCCTTAAAGGATCCACAACTCATGAGATTCTTCTAGTATAGGAGGTGTCAGCCATAGGTTGTGAGAAGTCCCAACTCATCATCTGACATTCGATGGAACCCCATTGACGCTGGATCTATCTCCTTGATAAAGAAGACATCTTCTGATCAATCATGGAGAGGAATTTAGAGGGCTCTAGATGCTTGGCACTTTGCCCCTTTCCCATTGGGCCAGTCATTTGGAAACCCTAGGATGTGATCCCCATCCGAGTGGAAAGAGTCTCGAATAACTATTCTATTGTTTCAGATTATTGCCCATTCCCTGCTTTGCATGTTGTTATAAGTAACTCTTTGGACCATTTAAGCTCTTCAACCTGCGATCTGGTGAGATCTTTATAGTGGAAGATCTTATTGGGGAGAGAAAATGGCTTATGCTTTGCTCTGTGGGCTTGACATCAATCTACTGTAAACCTGAATCAGAGGAAGAGAGTGGAGTTGAACCCAGGCCAAGCTCTGTATAGAGGGATGTCAGCGAGGTCCAAGTTATCCTTGAGAAACAAGGTCCTAACCACCATGGGGTCTGAGGAAAAAACAGGTAAAGAAAACTCCCTCACCCTGAGATTTAATTCCTATTTACTCCTAGCATGCTCCTCTGCTAGCTTAGCTTGTACCACTTCCTCAACTGCTTTTGGGGGGGGGGGTGTTTAACCTGTCCTCTAGCTACCTATGCCCATGTGTTAATATGTGTTTCTATTTCATGTTGAAATGTAGCGTACTAAGATATGGGCTCTGTTTGTTTGTGTTTAAGGTTGAGAAGTTCTGCATGCAAGGCTTCACTAGAGGGGTGGTGGAGGGTCTTGTTTTCTTTTAGCTGTTTGCAGAGAAATATTCTCCACCTCCATTTTTGCTACTCTATTACTAAGTTCATGGATCTTCATCCATGAGTCCAAGTTTGATGACTCCAAGTGGTCTATCCTCGTAATCAAGGCTTGAAAAATGTTATTGCTAACCCCCTCTTCAGGATCCTATGTATCAATTGTCTAACGATATCTCTAGTTGTGTCCTATACTAGAGAAGTATCATAGGGCCTAGTGACATTGTTTTGTGACTTTCACGAGGAAAATACCCATAATATAGATAAGTGCAGTGCCTTGCAAGCCTTGGAAGAGAGGTTTGAGAAAACTTCATTAAGAGTGAGGAGAGGGCCAAAGATAATCAAAATGGTGGTCGTGTTCAAGGAGGAGGAGGTTTCAGAGGAGGTTCTAGTGGAGGCAGAATTGAATCAATCAAACATTGTGCTTGTGATGAAATAGGCCATATCTCAATAAATCATCCCTTACTAAGAAAACCAAGATGTTGATACTACAAAGCCTTTGGGCACATTATAGAGGACTACCTTGAACTCTTGGAAGGTGGGAGGCTAGAGCTAGATAAAGAATTGCTAACTTGGTTAATTAAGATACGAGAAATACCGAAGTCTTTAAGATTAATGTAGTAGCTAGAGGAGGTGCTTACACTAGTGGGACCAAGGTTCATACTTATCATTTTAGATTTGTCAAGCAACACTAAATAACACATGCTTTGGTCCAACAAAGTAAAAACATACTTACAAAGAAGCTGTAGACATTCCATGGGAAGATGCGAATACTATCAATGAAAACATTACTAACATAGTAGGTGGTACAAACTAGACATAATACCACCACAAACTCTTGTGGGTTGTACGCTGTCTTGAATGTTGTCTTGTGAATATATTCATCCTTGATCCTGACTTGATGATATTTGGATATCAAATCAATTTTTGAAAATACTGTGGCCCCTCTTAATTAATTAAACAAGTCATCAATCTAAGATAACAAATACTTATTTTTCGCTGTGACTTTTTTCAATTGTTTGTAGTCAATGCACAATCTGAGGGTACCATCCTTCTTTACAAATAATGTTGGTGCCCCCGAAGGAGACACACTTGGCCTGATATATTCTTTTTCTAATATTTTTTGTAATTGCATCTTCAACTCTATTAATTCAAAGGTACTCATTCTGTGAGGGGCACTTGATACAAGCGTAACACTTATACTAGATTGATTGAAAAATCAATGCCCCTTCGTTAAATTCTTTTATACTAGATCCAATTTACTAATTTATTTAAAACCTAGAAAATATTTATCTCAAATATTTGTGAAATTATTGATAAAATAAACACACTGGTATATTAACTCAGAAAATAAAATGCAACAGACATAAAATAGGGAAATCAATCACACTACAACAACAAATTTGTGCCCAACAAAATCTTCCTTTATATTAAATTTTTGAGGAAAAATTGGGCCTAGACCCATGAAGAATCAATAGAAAATACAACTGTTGGGAACTTGGAACTCGGCCCCATTGGGAAAAATTGGCCTCAATGAAATCAACCCTTGGAAATTAGCACTACTAAAGAAAATCGACTTTTGGGATATTTAACCTCCCTCACCAACAATTCAGCCCCTTGCCTTTCCCTTGTATGACCCTTGCGCACTTGAAAAATTCAGCCTTTCGATATTTTCGCCCTCCTCTAGTAATTCGACGCTCCTCTTCAACGGACTCGACCTCTCTCTCTCTCCTCACCTTGGCTTCCCTGAAATTACTCTCGATATTCCTTGTTGTAATTCTTCTCACTTCTCTTCAGTCTAATCAAGCCTCTTGCTCTTGAGAAAATTGATTCCTCAACAATTGCGTGTCTTCAACTCTCACTTAGGTTTATTTTATAATTTCATTAAGCCAAAATTCTTGACCATAATATCTTAGGTGATAAATGGTAGGATTAATTCCTAAGCCTCACTTGATATCAACGATTGAGATTATATCTAAGTCACTTAAATAATTTTATTATTTATCCTTAGAACTTTATCCTAATGGTCCACAATAATTAATTAAATTAATTATTGTTCTTTTCCTAAGTAAACCTTGGGAAAATCATAAAATCACTTGCTCTGCCAAGCAAGTATCTAAAGAGGCAATCAAATATATTTTACATACTAAGACACTAAACCATGTAGAAGACCTTCTGATGCTATAAAATCAACACTCCCTCCTAGCAAGGAAGGGATTCTCCACCACCCCTAGCTTGTCTCTATAAAACACAAACTTCTACTCCACTAGAGGTTTGGTGAAAATATCTACTACATGCTCCTATGTGGAGATGTACTGCAATCTCACAACACCTCTTTGGACCTTGTCTTTGATGAAGTGGTATTCGATCTCTATATGTTTGGACCTATCATGAAACAATGGATTCTTAGAGAGCTTAATGCAAATATGATTGTCACAATGAATCATAGTGGGCCCTATCTCAAGAACAAATAATACTGTGAGCATCTTGCGAAGCCATATGGCCTCACAACACGCCAGACTTGATGCGCGATACATGACTTTTCCTCAAGTTTTCAAAAAATTTCAAAGTTTTCCCTTGAATATTCCAAGTTTTTCTTCAAAATTCGAAGTGTATAAGCCATTTGTCGCGGCAAAGAAATTTCTTTTCCTGTGATGTATGGCATGGGGAAATCTTCTGGTGTAACACATTGCGCCCCTAATTCTTTCTTGGTGCAACCAGTGTATTGTAGCGAGAATTTTTCCCTGATTCAGTGTACTGTACCAAAGAAAATTCTTTCAGTGAGATACATTGCACCTCATTTTTTTTCTTGGTGCAATAAGCGTATCATGGCATAATTTTTTCCCTGATTTGGTGTATCACATCGAAGAAAAATATTCTGGTGCAATACATCACACCCAAAGTCTTTTCCATGATGCGATACAGGGAGATTTCTTCAAGTGTTCAAAGAAAAAAATAAGTTTTTCTCGAGCGACAATCTCTTTTTTTGCTCTTGGTGTATTGCATGGAAATATTTTCTTCATGCCCATACACATACGGTATCACATGGAAATATTTTCTTTGTGTGGTACACAAAATCACCAAAGTTTTCTTCAAAACTTTCAAAGTGTTTTCCTAAAATTCAAGGTTCAATGCTTATAGAAACAGGTTGGCAACCCTACACTTACGTGAAAAATCCCGTTTGCAAGGGATGGAAGATTGTAAGATACAAGTCCCTAGGTGAGTTACTTAGTCATATTAGACTTGATGCACAAAGGTTGTTGGCCTACAGGAAACCTACTACCCAAAGGCACTCAACAATTAACAAGCAAAGCAATCACATGAGGGTCATTGCGCCTCATTATGGCTTGAGGATGATATCATGAACATAAGAGAGTGCTGAAATGCGCAAGGTACGGACAACCGAGTAATTTAATTTCACTGTTTATTGAGTTCATGCTTTCACATATAGTGCGCAAAACCACAGCAATTTCCATATGGGTAACACAGAAATTTGACTTCTTAAATGTTGAAAATCATAGCACAGAGCATTGAAGCGTGGATTCTATAAGAATTATCCTGCAGAATGAATCATTTTGATACACAGGAAACATAGAAAGACATCCCTTCACTTCTCTAACAATTTTTTCTTCATTAACCATTCAGAGTTTCTAAATGTAACATGCGTATAAAATTTAGAGAAAGAATAAGATGCTTATCTATTTCGAATTCACCATCCAAACAAATTGATTGGGGGTGAACGATTTTGCATCCAACTGTAGGCATTATTGTACATAATCTCTCTAAAACAGACCACCTCTTAGCTATTCCATGATACCACTAGGGGGGAATTGAACTCTCAAGGATTTTCAGGGTAGTTTCTTAACTTAGAGCATACTTTTAATTTCCAGAAAACCAATTGCTGAGTTATTTTGATAGAAAACAAGTCTTTGGCACCCCAGTGCCATCTCCACACAGCACAAGGAGAGCATTCCTTTCTCTGCTACACAGTCCCTTAGAAGTCACCCCCTCCAGTGCTCTTCAATGTGTGTAATAAGGTCCCAACTGCAGTTTTGCAAGTCGAAGAATTCTTTTCCTGTCTCCTACTCTTCTCAAGGTGCTATTCATGGATTTCCTTGGTTGGTCTTCTTTACACACTATGGATGGCTCTCTTTCTCCAAAACTCAACTCTATTCCACTCAAATTTTCTCATCTTTTCCCATGCAAGCTTTGACTCACCATTCCAAAAATTGATTGCACTCAACTCATGCCACAAGAACTTGGCGAAATAACTCCTCATCCATACTTTGCAAGTAGATAATAACATCGTTACTTTCCCATACTCTCATAACTAGGGAGAAATGACCTTACCACCAACCTTCTTACACATAACTAATGATTGGCTTGGACAAGTCAAAGGTAAAATAGAGGGCAATTTTCAAAATTAATTTATCATCTCAAAAATAATTTAGCAAGGGTGACTTGGGATCTTGTGACCTATTAAACCCCCTTGAGGCCCCCTCACTTGTCTCCATTCATTGTATCATGGCCCCTATAGGCAACAATACTTACTCAACTGTTTAGATACTTCATTAACTGAAAATAAAATATATGCAATGTGTTAATATGTCTAGATCACCATGGCATGGTAATAAAATATCCATGCTCAAATAAATACAAAATTTAGTGTAGGTAATTACAAATTTAATCGGGGGATGAAATTTGGGTTGTTACATCATTTTACATCTTCTTCATCCAATCAAAAAGGAACCACTCAATTATAGGTTGCCCCACCTATCATACTACTTATAGCTAAGGTTGGGGAGGCATGATTTTTCAATGCTCTTTCAAATCTTGCATTGTACAATTCAAAAGTCTCCATTCTCTCAAACTTCTCCTCCATCTTGTAATGATGATGTCCATGATGTATTACTTTGATGTGATTCATAAATTGTGAGTCCATATTTTGTGTTTAATATTGTGGTCACATTCATGATTTAAATTCTAATGTCACAATTTAAATTTAGTATTGATATAACATTGCAAAGTAATTGTGATTATTTGTCATATATATAGGCCTAGTTTGCATGTTGGACCTTTAAAGATTTGATGTTTTTAATTGTTGATTTTGTAGCCTCGGAAGGGCTTGTCATTGGCTTGGTGTTTTAGCACGTAGACGATATTTGATTACCACTTTAAGTGTTTGCTTGGTGGAGTAAGTGATATTATGATTTATTTCCTAAGGTTAACTTAGGAAAAGTACAATAATTAATCTAATTATTTATTATAGACTATTAGGCCAAAGTTCTAAGGATAAATAATAAAATTATTTAAGTGGCCTAGATATAATCTCAATCGTTGATCTCAGGTGAGTCTTAGGATTTGATCCTAGCCACTGATCACTTAGGAAATCAGGGTTAGGGATTTTGGCTTAATGAAATTATCAAATAAGCCTAAGGGAGATGTTAAGACACATAATGACTAGGAAGTGATTTTCTTTGGAACGAGAGGCTTGACTAGATTGAAAAGAAGTGAGGAAAAGTGCAACAAGGAATTTTAGAGAAATTTAGGGAGGTTGAGTTAGGAAAGAGGAAGGACGCATTGCTGAAGAGGAGGGCCAAATTGTGGAGGAGGTCGAAATATCCAAAGAGGCTGATTATCTCAAGTGCGCAAGGGTTGTACGAGGTGAGAAGAAGTGGGGTCATTTGCTCGTGAGATAGGTCTAATCTCTAGGGCCAAGTTTTTTCACAAGGGTTGATTTCCATGGGTTGATTTTCCCATTGGGGTGAGTTTCTAGGTTCAAGGTAGTTGTATTTTTTTATGTATTCTCTATGGGTCTAACCCATAATTTTCCAGAGTTCAATAATATAAAGGAAGATTGTGTTGGGTACAAATTTGCTATTGTAGTGTGATTGATCTCTCCATTTTATTTCTGTTGTATTTTATTTTATGAGTTAATATGCCAATGTGTTTATTTTATCAACAATTTTAGAAATATTTGAGATAAATATTTTATGGGTTTTAATATTGTTGAAGTAAAGTAAATCTGATCTGGTATAAAAGAATTTAATATGGTATCAGAGCTATAGCAACTTTGTGGGGAAGATATATATCACAAGGGATTTATGGTAGCATAATTTTTTATTTTGCAGCAAGGGTTTTGTGGCTAAAGTCGAAATGGGAATATGGCATCATCAATGTATGAAGACAGGTTGGAGGTGGTTGTAAACTTTAGTACATGGAAGGAGTGAATCACCCTTGTTTTAATGGTGAATGGTTTGTGGGAAATGGCAAGCTAAGAGATTCGAGTTCCTCAAGATGCTACCCAAGATGGTAAACATAAGATAAATGATATAACAACTGGGGGCATAATTTTGGATGGTGTGAAAGATCACATAATTCCTCACATAACGAAGAAAGATTTGGCTTATCAAATGTGGACGACCTTGACAAATCGCGTACCCGAGTGACAACCATAATATAAAGAATGTGCTAAGGGAGAAACTGAATAGCATCAAGATGACTAGATCAGAGACTGTGGCCTCATACTTCACAATGATTCAATAGGTTTGTCATGAACTTTCAATTGGTGGGGAAGAGGTGGATGAGATGGATCTTGTCAAAGCAGCTTTGAAAGGGTGTACCAAGCAGTGGGATACATTTGTGACAGGTATCCTGGCTAGAGATAAGCTTCTTGATTGGGCCAGATTGTAAGACGATTTCACCGAAAAGGAGATTTGGGAAAGCGAAGAAGGGCAAGGTAAAGCCAAGCAAAACCAGAGTGGAAGAGCATCTTCACAAGGGAAGAAAGATATGAGCAAAGCCAAGTGCTTTGCATGTCATAAGTTCAGTCATTATGCTGAATAATGTCCAAACAAGAAGAAAGGTAAGGGGAAAACAACAACAATTGCATTCTGCACAAATGGATGAGTTGGTTGAAAAATTCTAGAAGGAATTTGCTTTAGTACCCTGTATTTCTGGCACCATTACAAGAGGGGTCTGGCTTGTGGATAGTGGAGAATCTTGTCACATGGTGGGATCTCACGATATCTTCATTAGTATGGCCAAGGAGCAAAAAGATCTACATGTGGAGCTTGGTGACAACACTAGGTATGTAGTAGAGAGGGCATTGGCAACTTACAATTCTAACTAGACTCAGGGAGTCTTATGGAGGTGAAGGTGGTGATGTATGTATCGGGGTTGGAGAAGAATTTACTCTCGGTTTTGGCCATGGAGCATAGAGGACTTAAGGTTGGTTTCACGAGAGGTGAGGTAGCTATTAGGTTGAAAGGGGCTAATCCTAGCATGAGGCGAACTATAGGAAGTGGGAAGAATAACCTGAGGTGGGTTATAGGAAGCAAGAAGAATAACCTATATATATTGAGATGATAGCCATAGGAAGCAAGAAGAATAACCTATATCTATTGAGATGATAGCCAGTGAAAGCCATAGTACATAACAATGACAACCAAAGTGAGATTTGGCACAGAGAATGGGACATTTATACTATAGGATTCTACCATGTTACGGGATAAGACAAGATAACTTTATTAATGTCCAATGAATGGCCACAAAAGTAGGTCAATGGGACTGAAGGAACATCTGGTACCAGTACAACGTGGGAGTGCAAACACAACTAAATCTAGGATAAAATGAAGAAAAGTAGGATACAACAATAGGACAACCTTGTAAGCATGTATATAACCAAATCAAAGGCCCTTGGTGATGTAGAAGACTAAGTGAACAAGTGCATGGCTGGAGGCCGTTGATGTTAAGAATGCGAGTCTGATGGCTGATGGTGAGGGGGGCGATAGTTGTGCTGGCTCACTATCGAAGTCCTTTGGATCCAAGGAGATGTTTGGTTGCACCTCTGGGGATGTAGGAGCGAGGGATACTCCTATCATTTGAGGCTGAAGGAGAGAGGCTTTGGATAAGTCTTTGGCTGCTTCATTGGGGTTGGAGGAGTCTGTTCGGGTCAGGGGGGCACCTTGCTCAGGAACCATTTGGAACTAATCCATTTGACGCTCCGGGAATGAGTGAATTGATGTGCTACTCAACACCTCCGCAATGGTCTTGAGGATATTGGTTGGCCTCCCAAAGTTGTAGGGGGGGGGGGTCTGAGGGGAGACCCAATGTCTCACTGTTTTACTATCTGAAATACTCTAGAACTTAGCTTGTCGCTTGTTGCTTCAATTAGCCGGGTCAACCTAAAAGTATGATTTGATCGCTTGAATTGTCCTGGAGAGATAGTCACTGGTTTTCTGGAGTCTAGTATAGAGTATGATGGTGTGTGTAAAAGATGTGCCCTTGGCAATCAGGCCAAGGTAAAGTTTCCTAACAGTGAGACCAAGTCCAAGGGTGTGTTGGACTTTGTGCATTGCGACATCTGTTGTCCTATGTCAGTGGAGTCTAACTTGGGGGGTAGTTGTTTTGTGACATTCATATATGACTATTCTAGGAGGACTTAGATTTACTTCCTGAAGACCAATGATGAGGTCTTTAGTCGGTTTCAAGAGTTCAAAGTTCTTGTGGAGAACTAGATTGGGAAGAATATGAAGGTCTTGAAATCAAACAACGGGGTTGAGTATACCTCCAAAGAGTTTAAGGATTTTGTAGGGGAGTATGTGATATTCCTAAGGAAGATTTATAGTAATTATACAAATCAAACATAGACAAAAATCCATAAAAACAGTGAACACACAATCAAATCATGAACATGCACCAAAAACTGCGCTGCTGAGCTCTTTATTGATAACTAAAAAGGTGTACAATATGGTGCTAGAAGGAATGCACCTGGGCTTGCTCAAGGCAAGCTAGTAAATCCCCAAATGATAAATAAGTCACCCCTCTCCAATCTACCGCTGCATTGCTCTAGCTCTATGTTGTAGACACTTAGAAATACGTTGTTGGTGAATAGAACTGTTGCTAGGGCCCTCTCCGATGCTCAGAAAATTCTAGGAAATTAATCCTGACCTCTCCACCAAATACCTAGAATAACCCACGAAGGATTTGGCCAATGATTGACTTCGAAATTTCGGCCCTATTTCCCCTCAAGGGCTCAATTGCTGGGTGATTCGACCCACCTGTAAATCCTGCGGCAAATGATCTGCAAAATAGCTGCAATACTCATCAAAATACTTCCCCCACTCCAAGTTTCAGCCTCAACCACACATCACTCCACCTCTCGAAGTGCCTCCACCATGAATTGCGCAATCCCTGCGCTGTTGTAGTTGAACCTCTCCTTGAAAATCAAACTTCCTGCTGCTGGTATGAAATGGAAAAGGTAAAACTCCTTCCTTGGGCTGGCACTCGAAGTCCACTAAAGCAAGGGTTGAGATCTCCGCTTGGAGACACTCGTGTGCTAAACAACACTTGTAGACTTGGCTTCAGCTCAAGCGTTCTCTTGTCAAAAGACAATTTTGCAAATGATGAATGAATGAGCAATTGAGTGTCTCTTCCTCCTTTTGTCAACATGCCTCCAAAATGCCCATGTGGGCCCAACTTGAACTTCCCTCATCAATTCTGCTCCAATGAGAGCGTACTTCCCACATGGGCCGAAATTCTCATGAGGTGGCCCCTAGGCTCCACTCAAACCGCAATATTTCCTACTCTAATGTTTGAGTGTGTTCTAAGCCAAAAATCATTTATGGGACCTCTAAACCCACATTTCGTAAGTGCATCCTTGCAATATAGAAAAAATGATCAAAATTGATATTTCACTTAGCAAAATGCTATGTTGGAATATCACAGTCCTCTCTGCCAAAACGTTGCTTGTCCTCAAGCAACTGCAACGAAGGATGCTGAAGTATTTGCCCCCCCTCCCACGTGGCATCCTCATCTGGCAGATTCCTCCATCTGATAAAAAACTCCTTGATGACCTAGTTTCTCAAATGCCTCTCCCGGGTATCCAAAATGGTCTTTTGTTCCAGCACTAAATGCCCCTCATCGTCCATAGGAGGTAGTTCTGTAGGTGCTATAGCCTGTTGTTCCAATGCTTTTTTCAAGCAAGACACATGAAAGATGTTGTGCAACTGACTCCCCGGGGGTAGCTCCAACTCATATGCTACCTCCTCAACCCTCCGAGTGACACGATATGGTCCATAGAATTGGGGTTGAGCTTCTCGGCCCCCTTCTATTTGAGCGAAGACTGCCGATACAGTTGAAGCCTCAAGAAGACCAAGTCCCCTACTTCGAATTGCCTCTCAACTCTGCCCCTGTCTGCATAAAGCTTCTACTGGTTTTGGGCCATCCACATGTTGTCTTTAAGAGCCCTCAAAATGTATTGGCTCTCCTGTACCCAATTCTTGGCCCTGCTGTCTCCAAACATAACGTCAACGAAAGATAATGCATCGTAACCATACAAAGCTCGGAATGGAGACATACCTATGGACATGTGGTATGTAGTGTTATAACAGTATTCACCCAAGTGCAACCACTGTATCCATGCTTCCTGTTGACCTGTCACATAGTTACGCAAGTAGCCCTCTAGCCACTTGTTAACTATCTCCATCTGCCCGTCCGTTTGAGGGTGATAGCTAGTACTGTGAGCGAGCTTAGTGCCCACCAACTGAAATAGCTCCTGCTAGAATCCACCCATGAACCGACTATTCCAGTCACCGACAATGGTCCTTGGGAGACCATGTAGCCGAAACACCTCCCTGAAGAACAATTCTACCAACTGTGAGGCCGAGTACCGGGCTGAGATGGCGAAGAAATGAGCAAATTTCATCAGGTGATCCACCACCACGTAGATGCAGTCCTTGCCCTATATTGTGGGCAACTCGGTAATGAAGTCCATCAATATGCTCTCCCATTTCCCCTCAGGAATGGGAAGTGGTTGCAATAGGCCTACAGGGTGTGACTGCTCACCCTTGTTCTGCTGGCATGTGTCACACTCCCTGATATGCCTCAGAACATCATCCTTGAGGCCCCTCCATGCAAAACGTTTTCTAATGACCCTATATGTCTTTGTGAACCCCTGCTAGTGATGAGTCATGGGCGACTTGTAGAATCTTCTCCCTCAGTTGAGAGTTGGGTACCAAATAAATCCAGTCTCGGAAGTAGATCACCTCGTTCATCACCCTGTACCGGTCATCTGCCACCATCCCATCAAGGACCTCACACGTGAACCGATCCTTGAGTACTCCACTAGTAGTTGTGCCCTCCAATTTGGGGCAATACTCATCAAAGAGAGAGTCGATGGCCTCCTGGACAACATATCTTCCACCACATAGTGTTTTCCCTTGGTATATTTAATGTCAAAGTCATATGCTTGGAGCTTGCTCACCCACTTTTGCTGCCTCTCCTGCAACTGTTTCTGCTCCAAGAAGAACTTGAGGCTGTTGTGGTCTGTCTTGACTTTGAACCTGTTCCCCACCAACACTGTCTGAACTTAGCCAACGCATGCATGATGGCCAACATATCCTTGTCATATATGGAGTAAAGTAGCTCATGGGGTAGTAGCTTCTGACTCTTGAAAGCTATGGGGTGCCCTCCTTGCATGAACACGACTCTCACACCCACTCCCGGTGCATCGCACTCCAGCACAAAGGGTTGGGTCAAGTTGGGAAGTGCCAATACAGGACAACTACTCATGACTTGTTTGAGGCGCTCAAAAGCCTCTTGTGTTGTAGTGGTCCACTCAAATGCCCCTTTCTTCGTCAAGTTAGTGAGGGGTGCTACTAGCTGGGAGAAGCCCTTCACAAACTTCTTGTAATAAGTGCAGATGCCCACGAATCCCCTCAACTTTGTAACATTCTGGAGCTCTGGCAAATCCCGGATAGCTCAGATCTTCTCCTCATGTACTCTCACACCGTCCACCCCAATAATATACCCTATATAGAGCATCTTAGTCAGCCTAAACTCGCACTTCGATAGTTTAACATAAAACAGTTGCTCCTCCAGAATGCGCAACACTGTCTCAATGTGCTGCAATTGCTCCTCCCAAGTCCAACTATAGATCATTATGTCATCGAAGAACACTAGCACAAACTTCCTCAACTGCCCACGAAATACTTGGTTCATGCATGATTGGAAGGTAGCTGGTGCATTGATTAGCTCGAAGGGCATAACCAAGAACTCGAAGTGCCCATAATGGCATCGAAATGTTGTCTTTGGGACATCTTGGTCCCTCACCCCGATCTGATGGTACCCCGACCACAAATCAATCTTCGAAAAGAACTTAGCCCCCCTCAACTCATCTATACGTGGGATGGGGTAGCGATTCTTCAGTATCTTTTTATTGAGGGTCTGATAATCTATGCACATGCGCAAGGATCCATCCTTCTTCTTCACCAATACAACCGATGAAGCAAAAGGGCTGGAACTGGGCCTGATGTGCCCAAGTGCCAACAACTCGTGGATAGCCCTCTCTATCTCATCCCGATATGCCTTGGGATGTCGGTAAGGAGTGGTGATCATGGACTATACCCTCGACTCCAGCTCAATAGTATGCTCAAACCCCCGGTTAGGTGGTTGACTCGGTGTTGTGTCTCCAAACACTACCGGGTACCTATCTAGAATAGCTTGTATCTTCGGATTTGGTGGCTTGGGCTTGCCCCCAACCTTTGAGATCCTCAACTCCACAACCCACTCAATGTCCCCATGTCTCAAATCAGCGTCCATCCTATGGGATGAAACAGTCTGTGGTGGGTATGAGTGCATTCCCTATAGCAACACTGGCTTGCCATCCAGCCCTACAAACTCCATCTCCAACTTCCTCCTATCGGTTGTGACTCTACCAAGTGAATAGAGCCACTGGACTCCCAACATCATGTTGGTGTCATGGAGTAGTTCCCCATGGGCATTGTCAAGGCTGGCACATAGCATGTGCACTGCATGGTCTTGTCCCCAGGCACAAGAATTGAGAATCCCTCAAACTCCTCAGTTGTGATGCCCCTCCTCTGAACCAATTGGGCATCAATGAGATTGTGGGTAGCCCCACTATCCACTAAAACTGATACATGCTGCCCCTGAACAATGCCTTTGATCCTTAGGGTAAAAAACTTGGGTACCTCGCATATTGATGCAAGGACCCCTCCGGAAGGTGCAAAGGAAACTCTCCCTGCTGGTGGTGGTGGTCCTCCCTCCTGAGTTGCTGCGCTATCATCTCCACCCATCTCAAATATGTCTCATCCTCTGCATCGCTGTCAGAGAAGACCTCGATATAATGGGCCTTGCCCGCTGCACATCCGTGGCATGGTGCCCACGACTCTTGATAGGTGAAGCACAATTTCCTCCTTCGGAGGTGTCTTCGAGTCTCATCGTCCAACTGCCTATGCCCCTGATTGGCCCTCGGTGGTGGAGCCCTAGTGTCTTTTCCTCTCTGCTGGAAACCCTGTTTGGGAGGTAGTGGTTCTTGTCTCCTAGGTAGGGCATCCTGTAAGTCTCGGGCTCTCCCTTCTACGTCCTGTAATGTAGTGGGCCTATTGGACCTCACTAACCCACGTAATGGCTCTGCTAGCCCCCCCACAAACATGTAGATCCTCCTAGTCTCCGACAAATCCGACACCATCATAGATAACCTCAGAACTTTGAAATGTATGCTTCAACACTCCTGGTCTGCTTGAGCCTTGTCAACTCCCTAAAGTACTCCTCGGGATCTTTCCTCTCAAACTGCTCCAACACCCTCCTGGTGAAATCATCATAAGCGGTCACTCCCGCATGCCCCAACGTGTTCAACCCATGGAACCACCAGTCATGGGCTTCCCCCACCAGATGCAATGTGGCAATCTTGATTCCCTCCCCCTTCGTTATCTGATTTAGCTAGAAATAGACATCCAACTTTTCGACCCACGCCTTGGCTGAGCTCTTGGGAGAGGCATCAAAAGCTAGGAGAAACAACCTTCCCACAGTGTGCTGCAAGTTTGTCCCTTGTATGTAGCCTCCTCCACTTTGTCCATTGGGCTTATTGTTGCCCTTCAAGTGGCAGAAATCCTTGAAAGTAATGGCCTTCCCAAAATCAGGTGCATAGGACTGATACTCCAAGAAATAGTCCCCATAAGGCGCATCCTCCTGCTCCGGTTGCCCACCAACTCCAAATGTTAGGGACGTGGGAATGGTAGACCTAGGGGGTGTGTTTGGAATCAATGGCATGTTGGGATTAAGGGATGCATGGTGCTGCAAAGTGCCAGACTTTTGTCCAAATTGGAAATCCCCTTGGACTCCCTTACCCTTGTTGCCATTGCCATTCCGCTAGCCCATTCCTTCAATATTCCTAGACAACCTGCACTGCCTTCAACAAAAGACGGGCAAACTCCTTTTCCTTGCTCCTTTTGTCTCCCTCATTGTCCCCCATGTTTGCTTCTATAACCTTAGGCTCGGTTGTCACAGGGTTAGGGGTAATATGCAACTGCCTCTCTCTGCTTTTATACCTTTGCCTTTGGTATGTCATGTTTTTCCTATCCTCCGGTGTCATAGACTGCGCTAATCCCACAGGCTGTGCCAAGTCTATGAGCTCTGATATCATTGTAATATTCCTAAGGACGATTACAGTAAATATACAAAGCAAACATAGACAAAAATCCATAAAACAGTGAACACACAATCAGACCATGAACATGCACCAAAAACTGTGCCGCTGAGCTCTTTATTGATAAATAAAAGGGTGTACAATATGGTGCTGGAAGGAATGCACTTGGGTTTGCTCAAGGCAAGCTAGCAAAGCCTCAAATGATAAATAAGTCACCCCTCTCCAATCTGTTGCTGCGCTGCTCTAGCTCTGCGCTATAGATGCCCATAAATACGTCGCTGGCTGAATAGATTTGCTGCTAGGACCCTTTCTAGTGCTCATAAAATTATGGGAAATTAATCTCGGCCTTCCACCAAATACCCAGAATAACAAACAAAGGATTTGGCCAATGATTGATTTTGGAAATTCAGCCCTATTTCCCCTCAATGGCTGAACTGCTGGGTGATTCGACCCACCTATAAATCCTGCTGCCAATGGCCCCCAAAATAGTTGCAATATTCTTCAAAAGACTTCCCCGACCTTCTCTCCAAGTTTTAGCCTCAACCACACATCACTCCTCCACCTCCCGAAGTGCCTCCACCATGAATTGAACAATCCTTGATCTGCTGTAGTTGAACCTCTCCCTGAAAATCAAACCTCTTGCTGCTGGTACGAAATGACCAAGGAAAAACTCCCTCCTTGGGTTGGCACTCGAAGTCCACCGAAGCAAGGGTTGAGATCTTTGCTTAGAGACACTCGTGTGCTAAACAACACTTGCGGACTTGGCTTCAGCTCAAGCGTGCTCTTGTCAAAAGATAGTTTTGCAAATGATGAATGGATGAGCAATTGAGTATCTCTTCCTCCTTTTGTCAAGATGCCTCCAAAATGCCCATGTGGGCCCAGCTCGAACTTCCCTCACTAATTCTCTCTCCAATGAGAGCGTACTTCCCATGTGGGCCGAAATTCTCATGAGGTGGCCCCCACGCTCCACTAAAGCCACGATATTCCCTCTAGCTCTAATGTTTGGGTGTGTTCTAAGCCAAAAATCATGTGCGAGACCTCTAAACCCACATTTCCTAAGTGCATCCATGCAATATAGCAAAAATGATCAAAAGTGATATTTCACTTAGCAAAATGCTAAGTGGGAATATCACAGAGGAATCAAGAAAGAGCTGATAGTGGCCTACAATCCGCAACATAATAGAATGGCAGAGAGGAAGAATAGGAATATAGTTAGAGCAACCAAGGTCATGATCCATGATCACGATATGCCTATGTTCTTGTGGGCGGAGGCATGTAATATCATTGTATACATAGTATTCAAAACCGAATTTGGTGACTGAACTGATACACCTAATAAACCAGGTTTCAAACCAGAATCAGTCAAATCGGGATTGATTAGATCTCCATGAACCATTTTAAAAAAAAATACATGAAATAATTATTTTTTAATGAAAAAAATAATTTTAAGATTTAAAACCGTGATTCCAAACCAATAGAGACAAAATATGCAAAGTTTGCTCTTGTATATACAATGTAAAGGTGAATATATCAAAATAGCATTCTGTGCAATACATATCATCGGCAAAATACATAAGCAACGAGGCTTTAAATGGCGTATGGAGTCCAAAAACAATGCTAAAAGCTATGGGGCCATTGGCCTACTACAAGACTACAAGTCTACAGGTACATATCAATGATCAACATGATCATTCCTCATCATGATCAAACTCATCAACACTACTAGACATAGGATCATCAATAGGAGCCACATAAACATTATTTGGATCAGAGTTTGAGGATGCCTCAACCTCATCTGCAACCTTAGTAGTAGCACCAATAATAATAGAACTAGACCTAATAGAAGCATGAGTTGGTCGAGCTGCACAAGTAGTGCCTTCCATTGGTTGTTTGCCTTTGCTTGATTCGGCTACTAATTTTGGTTCCGATGGTGCTACCAGATCTGCATTGGGATCAACCCCCCCAACGCCATGTCAATATCAAAATCAACATCAAACTCAGGATCTTTAGTCTCCACCCATTCTGATGTTGGACCAATATCTTCCAACATAATGGTATCTATATCAGGTCTTCTATTCATCAATTGGTTGCATCTTAGTTGAAGGTTGTATTTCATGAAGACAAGATCATTTAACTGTTTTTGTTACAAACAATTTCTCTTCTTCTTGTGTATGTGGTCAAAAACAGACCAATTTCTCTCACAAGTTGATGCACTTCAAGTTTGGTTGAGGACTCTAGCTGCAAAATTTTTCAATTGAGGACATTGGCCACCAAAAGACTCCCACCAATGTGCCACAAAGAAAAAGACATTAATTAGTAATTAGTTCATTTCATTACTTATTTACAAGTATTTATAGACAATTTGAATTGTAAATTTCTAAACAATTGAACTTTAAAAGAAAAACAAATTGGAATTGCTTACCTGGTTGATCCACATCTCTTGCCATCTTTGCCAAGTTTTTTCGAAAGGTACCTACTGCCATACTAAAAAGATTAAGTTGTCTATGTATTTCCAACTGGTCGGAATGGTTAGGGACCATGCGCTCCAAGTGATCATACAATCCATCTCTGACCTCCCCAACCTGTAGATCTCCTAGTCGAGCTTTGTAATGATACTTTGGGTTCAAAAAATATCCAACTGCATGTATAAGATGATGGAGTTGATTATTCCATTTGTTATCAATGATTTCCCAACTACACCCATATTTAGCTAATTTATCCTTGTAAGCTACCTGTATTTTCTCCTTTGCCAGATTCATAGCCTCATAGATGTAGCCCAGGGTCAAATTTTCCCCATCCACCATCCATAGCACCTTAACAAGGGGGTCGGTAATTTTCACAACCTCTGTAGACTTTTTCCAAAAATAATTGTCAAAAACTTTATTTTTGGTGTCTTTGCCATCTTGTCTACGAGCCCACTGAGATGAAGTCCATTCATCAGAATAAAACATTTTCTGCAAGGTTTTTTCTTGAGAATTGAGACATTGCAACGTAAGGAAGTGAGTTGCAAATCTCGTAATTGCAGGCCTAACAAACATCTTTGCCCCCAGTGTTTTTCCTCATTAGGATCAATACACATGAGTGGTTGTAGATGTATTCTGTGATGCACTTGGCATGCTCTACAATGCTTTTTACCCGCTCCACTTTGCCTATGTCCTCAAGCATGAGGTCTATGCAATGTGCAACACATGGCGTCCAAAATATGGTCTTATATGTGGAATCTAGCATCTTTCCAGCAAGAACATAGTTTGAGGCATTATTTGTGATGACCTGTGCAACATTCTGCTACCCCACTACCTAAATAATCTTTTCCAAAATCTCAAATAGAAGGTTTGCGTCCTTCACCTTATCAGATGCATCAACTGATCTCAAAATCGTGGTTGCTTGAGGGCAAGAAACAAGGAAATTAATGATAGTGCGGTTCTTTTCATCGGTCCATCCATCTGACATGATGAAACGACCTGTTTTGAGCCAGGACTCTCTATAGTCAGCCAAATACTCATCAATGGAACAAATCTCTTTTTGCAAAAGAGCTCCCCTCAAGTCATGCACATTAGGGACTTTGAAGCCCTTTCTTGCAGCTATAACAGAGTCACACATAGCTTGGTAATAAGGTGAGCGGGCAACATTAAATGGGATTTCTGCATCATACCACCATCTAACAATATATTGAAAAGAAGATTGTTTGCATTGCTTTTTCCAATGGTGATCCAAAGTGGGTTGATGTTGAGTTAGACTTGGTTGGGAGGAAGTGGGATTAGCGGAGGTAGTGGTTGAGGAATAACTTTGGATGTTCATCCTCTTTTTTCCTTTAGATTGTTGGCCTTGATGATAAGACCCAAGAGCAGGAGGAACACAGTGAAAGGGGTCATTGGTGGAAGGTATAGAAGAGAAGTCTTGAATCTCAAAGTCATGATGCCCACCATCTTTCATGGCTTGTAAAATTTCCTTCTTCCTTGCAATTTCTTCTTGGATAACCTTTTCCCTATCCTTATTCTCCTCAACTTCTCAAACTTGGCAAGGTATTCTAATTTAACAACGCCTATCACTTCCTTTGGTGCATCACATGGCTTTACTTGGCCTCATATCCCAAACAAGTGTTGTTTCAACTTGAAAATACCCCTCCAATCGATTTATTGCAAAATTTGCATATCTTTTTTCCATCAATCACATCATAATGAGCACATGTAGTGTCCTTGGCTTTTGGAGGCATAGTGGCTAGAAATATTTGAAATTTACAAATGAAAGAAATTTGCAAATTAAAAAAAACTGCAGCTAAGTAAAATGCAAAACTTAAGATAAATTTGGGAAAAAAATGGGGCATATCTAGCCTACAAAATTTAAGACTTGAAAACTAACAATTGAACTTGAAATTTGATAGCATTGAACACATAAAAAAATTAAATACATGGGCAACAATGAAATATGTATTATTTTCCAATGAAAATCCTTACCTGGAAATGCAAATTAGCTCCCTTAGCCTCCTCTTGAAGATGCCAACTCCACTAACAACTCCAAAATAGCTCAAAGTCCAAGTCCAAGCGTCCAAGATGACTACTCCAGAAAAAACTCAACACTCTCCAAGCTCCCAATGAAGCTCACAAAAACTCCAAATGAGATGTGTGAGGCAAATGAGAGGGGAGACCTCCTTTTATTGGATTGGAGGGGTTGTTTTTAGAGGGAAACAACCCTTGGTTTCCCTCAAAACCACCTCACAAGCCTCAAAAAATGCGTCTTGTGGGCCTGTGGCCAACATGGCAGTGAACCGACTGGTTTATGGGAAAACCGATCGTTCTATCATAAATCAATCTGTTTATGCCCGGTTTGACCATAAAACCAGAGAGGGAGGGCGAACTGGGTTTTTTTACCGGTTCGGTGGTTTCACCAATGAACAGGCCGGTTTGACCAGCTTTCGGTTCAGACCGACCGATTTTGAATACTATGGCTATATACTTGTAGAATAAGAGTCCTCATAGGGCAGTGAATGACATGACTCCTAGAGAGGCTTTTACAAGAGTGAGACCAAAGGCGAGCAACCTTCGTATATGTCCAAATTTCATTAAAGAAGAGCACTAAGTTGTAGTCCTCTTTTGAGAGAGGGATCTTTGTTGGATACAATGAGACTCCAAAAGCCTACAAGATCTACATTCCAGGATAGAGGAAGATAGTGGTCAGAAAGGTTGTCAAATTTGAGGAGGGTAGGAACTTTAGGAGGTCACTTGGGACAGATCCAACAGTGGCAGAGGATCGAGAGCGAGAGTCTCTAAAGGTTGAGTAGGGACCAACAACACCAGCAACAGGGTCACAACCTTCAGATCAAGAGGGGTAGTGAGATGTTCCTTCGAGCTTTGTGAAGAGGAGGTCGAGATGGGCTAAGCAGACATTGAGAGATGCTAAGGAGCATTTGGATGTTCCTAGCAGCACTTTCAAAGAGGTAGACCACCGGTCGAAGTTTCTAGTTATTTGGCCTTGACGAGCAATATTAGTGAGTACGAGTCTTCTACCTTTGAGGAGGCAAAAACCAATAGGCTTGGAGGGAGGCTATGATGGAAGAGTATAGTTCCATTATGAGGAATGATGTGTGGGAGATAGTATTGAGGCTTGAGGGGAAGTCAATGGTCACTTCTTGATGGATCTTCAAGATCAAGCATGCAATAGATGGCAGTATTGAGAAGTACAAAGCGAGGTTCGTGGCAAGAGGGTTCTCCTCTATGTTGCAGGAAACCTTGGTCCTAAGGGCGATTTTGGGCTAAAAGGAAACGACAGCCTGGAAACACGTTTCGTACGGCCTGGAAACACGTTTTAGGCCGTACTGCCACATTTCATGTGGGGAAACGTAGCCTAGTACGACTTGAAACGCGTTTCCAGGTCGTACAACCACGTTTTAGCGATAAAGTGACTTTTTTTTGTTTTTTTGGTTTATTTTAGATTTTTCATTTTTTTTTTTTTTAATATTTGCTCCCTGCCAATTTAGGAGTGATAGAGGGAGCTATTGAAGATTGGAAATAATTTTTTTTGAGTGGGGCAGCCTAATGTTCAAGCCTATGGCCTTAGTGTTGATATGCAGTTCATGGTAATGCTAAATTCTTAAAGTAAAAGTGACATTCTCCTTTATCTTTCATTTTCATCCCTTTACTTAAATTTTTAACATTATTTATCTGTTTTTTAGGATTTCAGGATTGGGGGGATTGCAATGTTTCCATTGGATTTTGTCATGTACTAGGGTCTGTAACTTGTATTTAATCAAGAGAACCAAGCCCTCTAGGCAGGGGAGACTCCCAATAAGCAAGAGCACCTAGGGTACTAGGGTATGGAATTTATATTTAATCAAGAGCACTAAGGTTGTTCGATTGTGCATGAGGAGACTCCCAATCAAGCATGAGACAAGAAATTAGAAATTTCTCGTGGTTGATTTTGGATATTGCTATTTTCATTATGTGATCATTCATGAGTAAAGGTGATGTAAATTTAGAGACTGATAGTTTATGCATTGACATTGGACAATTTAATCATAATGTAATAAATTAGAATGTATCATGTACGCTTTATGATTGCACATATTTCTTAATATATATTGCGTTTCCCCGTTTCCAAAATTTGGGGGGGTCATGTTTGGTACCCGTACCTGTTTCAGAAACTCGTACTCGTTTCCCCGTATCGTGCAACTTAGGTTCTCCTAGGAGGGAGTAGAGTATGAGGAGAAATTTGCACTCGTCGCTAGATATGCATCTATTAGGGCAGTGATTTCTATTGCTTTAGAGATGGGTGGAGGATACATTAGATGGATGTGAAGAATGCCTTTCTTATTGGGGTGTGTTGCTTCAATATCTAACAGGTCTTGTGAGGGGAACTCACAAGACAAGAGTTAGACCTTAGGACAAAAATATGAGGTGTGGCCTGTTACCCACCATTTTGTGGGTGATATCCTAGAAGAAAATTTTCTCCAAGATGGTCCTCAGCCGACAGCCAACAACCCCTTGTAGTCACCAACTAGCTCGTTGTGCCATTTCTCCACCACCTGAGCCAGCCATGTGGTCCCTCACCCATCCGTCATGATTGTATGTTTGAAGGTGGGCCTCTCGAACCTAAAGGTATGCCGTGTCATTTGGTAATTGAGTATTGTAGTTTGCTTATCATAGAGACTTTTGGGCATGAATTGATGGGGGGATTCGGTGAAAAGAGTGGGCTAGGTCTGTGCTCCTGTCCCTTAGACATCTTTTGGATGTTACCCTTGGACCTTAGTCCTGTGGAATCTCTTTTATTGACCTTTGGGTTTTAGGGATGGTACTCCATGAGAAACCCTGATTTGGTTGCGTGTTCCCGTTCCCTCATCCACATATATCACTCCCCCTCCATTCATTATAACTCCATTTCATCATTCTTCCCACTTGGGTCCACATTCCTTCACTAGGTCCACATAGGGTTATGTTAGAAAATCAGAAAGGCAGAAATATTTTCTTATACTTGATAATTACTTGTGATGTTCTTGACTTCTTATTAAGTTTTATATCTTCTTTCTTTTAGTTCATCAAGCAATTACCAAAGCAAAAGCACATAAAACAATGGACACAAAATATAGGCACTATGCCAGGGAAAAACCCCCCTCAAGGGGAAAACCTAGTCAAAATTCTCTTCTTTTCAATAGTATTCTTTGAGACTCTTCACCCTAGACAAAGACCATACCTTCTCTCCACACCAACTCAGCCTCCGAGATCTTCGGCCTCTCTTCCAACAACTTCGACTATGTAGCAACCTCCGACATCAGGTAACTTCTAGCATCAGGCAACTTCCGGCATCAACAAAACTTGGAAGACTTCGATCTCCCAAACTAGGGCACGAAACAAATAGAGAGGGGCACCAAAATTTCGTTTTTCTTCTTCTCCTTAGATTCCACCCAACTTGCACTTCTCTGGCTTCCTTAGACACACTTCGCATTTCTTCGGCTTCCTTAGAGATATTGAACTTGCTTGAGATGAGATGCTCCAAATGAATTTGACTTTGCTTCTATTTATAGGCTTCAAGGGACATCAAATTGATGTCCTTAGGCCAACTTGATCTCTTCTAGGCCGACTTGATGGGGAGGACACATAAATTATATTTGACTCAATACTAAACCTTTTTACCTGATTCAAAAGCCCAAGAAGGGTCTCTTTAAAAGTACAATGACTCTGTTGACTCCGAATAAATTCTAGAAGTCCTTAATGGGGACTTTGACCTAAAACATGGTGACCCAAGCATGAAACCCATGCTTTAATAAGTCACAATAATATTAGTAAAAATTCTTTTCTTTATTCTTTTGACAAGTACATTACAAGATGACTCAAATACATTTAATGAAGATCGAACCTAGTTACATTTTCCAACAATCCCTCTTAACTAGGGAGGTATTCATCATATATAGGGAAGATCTCAACTATATGAATCATGAAGAACTTTAGGCACCACAATGCCATGGACTAGATTCTTGACCAGAGCAATCTATCCATTGGTCTCTCAACAATTTTGGCACCACAATGCCACGAACTAGATTCCTGACCAGGGCAGTTTATCCAAGTGGGAATAAGATGGACTCAAGCTTTCAGCCTCTCTAGGTACCATCGGGCTTACTTGCTAACCATCAACCCAAGGATCCATGCGCATGTCAGAGCTCAAAGACCAATGCCACCCTTCCAACTTCGGGAACTATACATCATCACAAAGTGCCGATCAGATGTCCTCCTAGGCAATGCTTCACTGACAAAGCCTCAACACTCCTTGATCCAACAGATCAAGGATAACCAATCTCTCCCAATCACACTGATTGGTAACCAACATGCTATCAAAACCTTCGAGAGATTCACCTATACAAACACAACCCAATCAATAATATACTTTCACATGTACATAATCAAATACAAACCTTCGGGGTCTTCTAGACAACTTGATGTTACTTCTCAACTTTTTATGGTAGGACTATGAACCGAATCTCTTGACAAAATATTCCTCAATCATGCACTTCCCTTTTCCTGCTTCATATGCAGGAACATTCTTCAATCATATCCTGGTTTCCTTCTTTTAGCAACACCTCAAAATGCATTCTCCGAATTCCTTCTCCTACTCATGGTCTTCACTAAAACTTATAGCCTGATAGTCGTGGTCTAGTGCATGACACATGAAGTAGAGAACCATATCTGTGACTCCGTCTTAATTAGAGAGGATCTAATCATTCCTATACAAAGAATATTCTCAACCCTTCTCTTATCCTAGGGAGATTTCATCCAGGCTCCCTCTTAACTTAGGGAGTTCTACTTCTTCTTTACGACATTGGAGAATCTTTCATGGCTTCCATCCTTCTTATCAAAGTCATTCATATATCATGCTTATCACATCAATTTTACTTATGATCATCTTCACCAACTTGAAGATGATGTACCTGCACAACTTAGATAGCAAGTACACCCAAAATTATAGAAGCATGAAGTTAGCCATATCAAAATCTTAGAACAATAGAAGCATTTAGAATTTACAAACATAATCAACAAGAGACTATATTTCATTACTTTAACTTCTTGTGCAAGTTTAGTTACAAACCTTAACTCACATTCAAAGCTTATCAATCAAACTCATTATATCTAGGGTTTCAATATTCTTTCAATGACAAGTTCCTTCATATAGCAAACCTTAGAAACAAACCAAATCAATGAATCTTACAACTTTCAGAATATATATGTTAGACTCCTCACTAGGATTTTATATATATCCTAGATTTCATACATGAGCTTCAATAATCAAAACCAATCACAACTTAATCAACATCATGACTAGCATCTACTAGGGTTTGATGTTTACCCTAGATTTTTTTCATTTACACAATCTCAACAATCACTATGTAGATTCATAGATTCCAGATTGTCTTATCACACATACTTAGAGAATTTTAACTACTATTAGGGTTTAGCTGCAAAACCCTAGATTTACCAATCATCGTCCTAGACCATCAAACATTGACTAGGGCTTGTTTTCAAATCCTAGAACTTATGACCATTAACACTTAGGTCAACACATATATCTAGGAATTCATTAGCGTATCATAAGCACATCATGTCAAGCAATATTAAAATGTTAGACATATACTGACCTAGACCAAGCTAGGGTTTCAACCAATGGACACATACCTAGGGTTTCATTCCTATGACTCTATATACATAACAAGGGTTTTGCTTATAGACCCAACCAAACCCTAAAGGTCTAGGGTTTCATTAACATAGCAAAGCAAACCCTACTATTCCAAAATTTCAAAGGTTTGGGATCTCAGACAAACATCATTCAACCCTAACAAGTTAGGTCTTCATGATCATACCAAAATGGCAAATTCCCAACCATGACATCATCAACAAGAACTTCAAATAACATTTTACAATAACCCTAAGCAGTTTAGGGTTTCAAACATTCATATTAGCATACCCTTAGGTTAGTGTTTTCCAAAGAACCTTTCTAGGGTTCTATAAAATCAGTTAAGAATAGGAATGGGGTAGATTTATCAAAGTGATAAATTACCCAAAATAAGAATCAATATGATTCACTATAGCTAGTCACAACAATGTTAGTAATAGATTGTCAAATGAATAAACATTTATTATAAAGAAATCAATGTTTTAAAGCATAACTTTGTTCTTTGACAAACCTTGTCTTGAGAGGTCCTCTTTCATACTCCTTGGGAATATAGCATATGTTTTCCTAATCAAGACAATAGAAGGAGAATGATGATTAGTATTTAATATAATCACAACTAAATGAGTACATGAAACCAAAAATTGAAAGGAAATGAGATACTTATCTTTGGGAGTTGTTGGGGGATCCCTCCAAAGCTTGAGGGATACTTATAAACATACAAAAATAAAAAATGTCTTTTTCCAAAAACATGTTAAAAACCTATAAATTCTAAAACATCAAAAATATAAAATAAGATATCTAAGGCTACAAGCAAAGGACTTAGTAGTGTAAGTCCCTTATGTCAGATTTTTCGGGTTTGGCTTTCTTTAGGTCTTGCTCTTCAACAACATTGGCTTGATCTCTTTCTCTCTTTTTGTTTCTTAGATTGTCGGGACAGTCACTCCTGTAGTGACCCTTCTTATGACATTGATAACATTCTACCTTGGACATGTCAACTTTCTTCCTTGGTCCTTTCGATTTCTTTCCTTATGTTGAACAATGTAGGCATTTGAAACATCTTCAGAATTGGCAACTAATGAGATCCTCAATTCTCTTGATTGCAGGTAGTCCATAGTTCTTCAAAAGTGGGAGCTTCCTTCCAACTGTCAAGACCTGCAGCAAATGCACCCCAAGTAGGTGGCAATCCTAATAGAATAGTGATCACGAGTTCTTTGTCTGGAACAATTTCATCAATGGGCAAAAGATCATCTCTGATTCTTGCTATCTTCACAAAGGAGGAGGCCACTGTATCATCTTTAGTCATCTTTGTGGTCCTTAGTTCATTCTTCAAGCTTGCCACTTAACCAATGTTCTTAATAGTGAATAACTTTGACAAGGATTCATACATTTCCTGAGCATGATTGATGTTGGCTATAAATGGGACAAGATTGCCCCTTTATTCCTTTTACCATTAGAGTCATAGCCACCAATTCTAATTCTTTGAATTTTACTTTGTCAGCATCACTAGAGTCATCTATAAGCTTCTTTACTTTTCCTTTGACCAAGTCTAGTACCTTGTTCTTTTCAAGGATGAGGTCAATCCTCTTCTTCCAAGACTTGAAGTTTGAGGCTCCTTCAAGTTTGTTCTCTCCCTTGATTGTGTTAAACATCTTCCTTGAATATAGTAGACTCCTTCCTTGAGATAATCCTTTTTTGAATGGTTCCTTGATCAAGTGCTTGAGACTGTGCTTTTCTTCTTTCTTCACCAAAGCTCTGAAATCATGTTAGAAAATCAGAAAGGTAGAAATATTTTCTTATACTTGATAATTACTTGTGATGTTCTTGACTTCTTATTAAGTTTTATATCTTATTTCTTTTAGTTCGTCAAGAAATTACCAAAGCAAAAGCACATAAAACAATGGACACCAGGTATAGGCACTATGCCAGGGCAAAACCCCTTTGAGGGGAAAGCCCAGTGAAATTCTCTTCCTTTCAATAGTATTCTTTGAGACTCTTCACCCTAGACAAAGACCAAACCTTCCTTCCACACCAAGTTAGCCTTCCAGATCTTTGACCTCTCTTCCAGCAACTTCGACTATGTAGCAACTTTCGACATAAAAAAAACTTGGAAGACTTCAATCTCCCAAACTAGGGCATGAAACAAAGAGAGAGAGGCACCAAAATTTCGTTTTTCTTCTTCTCCTTAGACTCCACCCAACTCACACTTCTTTTGGCTTCCTTAGACACACTTCACACTTCTCCCGCTTCCTTAGAGATATCGAACTTGCTTGAGATGACATGCTCCAAATGAATTTGACTTGCTTCTATTTATAGGCTTCAAGGGAGGTCGAATTGATATCCTTAGGCCAACTTGGTCTCTTCTAGGCCGACTTGATGTGGAGGATACATAAATTATATTTGACTCAATACTAAACCTTTTTACATGATTCAATAGCCCAAGAAGGGTCTCTTTAAACATACAATGACTTTATTGACTCAGAATAAATCCTAGAAGTTCTCAATGGGGACTTTGACCTAAAACATGGTGACCCAAGCATAAAACCCATGCTTTAATAAGTCACAATAATAATAATAATAATTCTTTTCTTTATTCTTTTGACAAGTACATTACAAGATGACTCAAATACATTTAATGAAGATTGAAACTAGTTACATTTTCCTATAGGTTAGCCTTCCCTTCCCTTCACCCACACCTTGGGGCAGGCTGGAACGATGCCCCTAAGGTTGATGCAGCGAAAAAGAAAAGTAAAAACATAATTGGCCATATTCAACAGGAAAATGTACCACAAAATGCAAAAGATGGTTGGGACAAACTCATTTAGCACGTGGGCAAAAGCCAATGCATGAGCTCCACCCCATTCCCATGGCCATCACCCTAAATGAGCCTCCTCTATCATTCAGGAACCCATGATTGTCCCAACCCTTGTTGGGCGATGAACCACCCCACCTCCAAGGGGGTATCCATTGCTATACTTTGTACATCATGCTCTTGTTCTTTAAGCCCCGAGCAGTTAATCAAAGAAAAATCATAAAAGGAAAAAGGCATATAAAGAAGGGTGGAAGAGTCTAGGCTAGGGTAACTCATGTACCACGATTGCTCCCTCCTATACATTATATACCCAAGTTTGGGCTTCCCTTTATTAGATACCCTTGTACCCCGACATGTGGCCAAGGTTGCCCCTTTCATTTCCTATCTTGTTCATCTTTTTATTACATGCCAACACCAATTGAAGGATGTACCTTGGACATACTATCCCTTGTAAAGATAAAAACCACCTAATAGGGTGCTTGGTTAACCCCCTTTTGAGTTTGGAGACATTAGCGCATGCCTAAGCCCACTATGGAAAGACGTGCCATTATGAAGTGCCCACCTATTATCCATGGTTTATATGCTCTTTAACTCGATTTATTTAAATGACTTGTTGTACTGGATGGCTAGGGGATGCATTGGATCTTACGTAGGATTGTAGATGGTCTCCATTTTGGGTTTGGTCTCCTTATACAGGGTTCAGACCCTCCAGAGGGCTACATTGGCACATGTAGGGTGTGCGTAGAGAGCCATGGGCTTCCACAGCAGTAGACAACACTCCATGGATCCCCAAAGATGCTCAGAGATTGCTAGAGATCCACCTATTAGACGAGGAAGATGCTCCTGGTCCACCATGCCCAGTCGGCCCCATAGCTGTACTATGCACTTGGAAGGTGACCTAGGACCTATATGTGATGTGACATCACTTACATCATAATCCAAACCCTTGCAGATGATCTACAGGCATCTTCGATCTACTTGGAGACCCATGAGGTTAATTGTGTGCCCCCACACCCATTGGGAGCACCATAGGTTTATTCTCTGGAGAACAAGGGGCCAACCCCTTGTCCGCTATTTTTGAGAGTCCTATTTCTCATTATGACACCTATGGACTTCATCGGGCTTCTTAGAAGGCCCAACGACATGTACTATTGATTATTCGACCTCTTGAGAGGCTTATTCTTTTGTTTATGAGCTAGTTTGGTGGGCTTGTCACCAAAAGTTAGTTATTTTGCACATTATTTTATTCTAGGGGTTAATGTAGGCCTAATTAGCTAAATCGATCTCATTAGAAGTGTATAAATACAAGTGATGTGAATTCATTTTAGCATCATCACTTGGATTTGGGACTTGTATCTCTTTAGAGATTTTTGCTGCCCTTCTTGGAGGACAAATTTTTGGAGCATGGAATGAATTTTGATGTTTGGATTATTTTTCTCATGTCTTGGAGCTTCTTGAATGGTAAGTATTGGATGGTTGGATATATTCTCATACATGTAAATACAATTTAATGCTATTCTTTCTTTCTACTTTTGTCACATACATTGTTGCTGGGATTTCGCTATACTAGGGCTAATTCGCTGCATCTATTTATGCGAAGTTGTGGAAATTTTGTTTCTAGATAGTGAATGCTTCATGTATGGGCCATGTATAATGAATGAATGTTCCTAGGGATGTTTCATTACTGAAATTCGTCTTGATAAGCCATCTATTTTGCAAAACGAAGTATAAAGTCTTTGACGCTGCTTTTGCTGCTGCCCTATTGCTAAGCAAAGTTGTCTTTGAGGCCTCCTTGACTTAGAAATTGCAAAGGTCCATAGTCAAAATTCTACCTGACTCCAATCTCCCGAAAGGATTATGCACTGGTCCACCATAAGGTGATCACCTTAAACCTTACCTCTCCTTCCTCTTCTTTTCTAGGTCTAGCCCATTTGGTCTCCTAGGGCATCATTTATCTCTCAAACTACCCACTCAAAAATTCGTTCTCTTGGCATCCCCCGCGTTGGTGTGTCTCCTAGGTGCCCTCCAATTTTTCAGAAATTCCGACGGTGGGATTTTGAGATATCTTAAACCCTAGCCTCGAGATCGAATGTTGCCCTGAATTTCCTTAGGCTAAAAACCTCATTGGGATCCTTGCATTGAAAATTCTTTCCCTAATCCCTTTCTCCCTCCGAAATAGGTCAAGCATAACATTGGTTTCCAAACCCTACCCCCTTGACCTATGTCTGGGTCCACTTGGTCCAGTGTGGTCGCATACACTATTAAGATTAATTCTTCAAGGGTCACTTGGAATCCAAGCCTTCACAAGAATTTTAAGACCTAGGAACCTCCATTATAAGACATACCGTAAACCTAAACCTTGAAATTCTCCCTAAACTTGCTCTTGAGAGCTTTCAACCTTGCCTTCCAAAGCAAGCAAGCCACATATTTGAGCCATTCTTGTGAATAGGCTTCGAAGATCACCCCTCACCCTATCATTGGTCCGTCCATTTGTGATCCTTATCATAATGGGTCTCCTCCCATCGATGAAAGTCCATAAAGAGTAGGGAGCCTTAGCCAAGGTGACAGTGGTCTATCGCTCCATTGTTGCCCTTCGCCTGGTAGTAGCCCTTCAAGGATCCCCCTTTAAGACCCCTACTAGTTTGAGTGGTAACATGGCCCATTGTCACCACAACCACTACCTTCTGCTCTTTTGTGGACTTCATCACTAGGGAAGCTACCCTATATTAGGTCACCCGAAGGATCTATCAAGTACAAGGGATAAGGTGACAAAATAGGCTTAAGGAGGGCATCTCTACTTAAGAACAAATTTAGCTAGCACAAAGAGGCAATTTGTACCCTCCAAAGAGGCCTAATTAGAGCACAACGTGACATAGGGCCTGAGAATCAATAAGGTAAATATATCAAACTAGGATCACAAGACCAAGAAAAGGCCTCCAACAAAAGTATACCTTCAATTTATGGAGCAAGAAGCCTTCAATACGCGCCATGTTGAAGCCTAGGGCATACTAGGGCTTTTTTCGGGAAAAATTTACCTCGGGCAAGGGACATTTGCCCTAAAATTGAGAAATTAGCAACGGGATTGACTTGATTTTGAGGTAAATATCCTCCATGTGTTTAATCCTTCTACCTAAGAAAGTCTCAAACCCTAGTTGAAGAAAGAACCCTAGCCCTAGCTAGTAGCTTACCTTAAGAGGCCAAAAATGATGTTAAGGAGGAGAAGATTGAAATTTAAGATAGGTTTTAAGATGATCAACCATGTAATAGATAGGTCAGTGCCTTGACATTGGGTGATGGAGTTTAGGGGATGTTAAAGATTGCTAAACCTAGATAATCAACCATTTCATACAATAGCAAAAAATAACATAGATTTATCAAATACAAGGTACACTTACGAAATGGAATGCACGAACAAGTCCTTTATTGCTCCAAAATAACAACTCCAGAGCCAAGAAATAGCTTCATTAGCAAAAATCCACCATAGATCACATCTCTACAAGATTCAAGTACACAAAGTAGCTAGGTCGAGTTTCTCTAAGAGGGTTGAAATGTCACATGTGATGATGAACAAATGAGAGGAACCTATCCTCTATTTATATGAGGATTAGGACTCCTAATTTTAATTTACAAAGCCTGTAAAACAAGTTTGATTCCAAATTAACCTTGGGTTACAAGCCAACCGTTTAGCTAACTTCAAAACTTGCCTAGTTTTCCTACACGTGTGAGCTAAAACCTCTAAAAAGCTGATATCATCCGTCATAAGTGTTCCAAATGCCATGTCCAAGGGTGATGAGGTGTCCAAGAAGGTGCAAGTGCCTGTAAGATCCAAAATTTGAGGGTTGGCCCTCAAATTTACCTCAAAATCTTTTGTGGGGTCCCAAGATCTAGTTGGGGTGCCATAAAATGGTCTCCATGGGTGTCCAATTGCTAAATGAGGCCTCCTTTTCTCTAGTGTTAGCGCTTCCTTTTGCGCAACAAGTCGTCCCTATTCTCTTAATGTGGGACCATCCTCATCAGGGCTTTGAATCAGCTCCTGTCCATTAGGTTTTGTCAAGGCCAACTTGGGGGCATACTAGGTCCAATGGTGTCATCTTGAAGAATCCTCAAAATAAGGTCAAAATCAACCAACATCCTCGGTACTAGAGGTACTTTGGGAGGTGTGTCACTTGTTAGTGCTATTGAAAATAAAGGTATCGAGGAGGTGTTTTCTAGTGCATTTATCCTTTTTCCCTGGGAAGACACATTAATGACCCTTTTTTCTAGTGACATTATGTGTTTTATTAATATCAACAAGCAAAGTACTTTTTATGAGTCATGCACACTATAATATTAAAGTGACTTTGTGAGAGAAAAAGTGCACATGGTGCAAAACATAAAAAATACTAGGAGGCTCATTAATTGAAGGGGGACCGCATGAGGGAGGGGGTCAAGTGGGGGACTTGATCTCATGGGTTGAGATTTAATCTCATCCCTTGATTTTTAAGGGTTAGGGTTCTCATCTTTTGAAGAAACAAAAAGGGGAAAATGCGAGAAGAGCTCATTTTATTATTCTCATGAGATTTGAGGAGAGGAGCAAGGAGGGAGGACGAAATTGCAGAGAAGGAGAAGCATCTATAGCTAGGAAACATGACCGAAATTTCTGTTAGGTGATTGGCATGAATCCAAAAAATTTCGGGCTAGACTTGCAGGTTGAGATTCTAGTACTTGCTAGCCAAGATTCAAGACAGAGGCCTGCGTTGGTTTGTGGAGCAGCTGGGAGGGAGTCTCAACGTGTATCTACCTGTGGAGAAGGGCAGTTCGAACCACTGTCTTTAGCCTTTTATATAGTTACAAGGATCGATATTCTAAGTGAAAGTCTGTTAATTTTGGGCCTGTAGCAGCGTGGAGGCATAAAATTTTGGAAGAGTTTTGCTGTACTTGGCATGAAAAACAAGGCACTGTCAGAGTGAGTTTGTGCACATAAAACTGGGCAAATATTAGTCAGAGTTTATGACTGTGTTGGCTCGATTTTCTATGTAAATATGGTAGTGCCTTCATCAAGCAAAAAGGAGATAAGTTGATTTTCTCTCTGTTGTACACATTTCCTTAAAGAGCAATCAAAATACTCCTTGAAGACTGTTTTTCCCCTTGTGGTTTTTTCTAGGGTCATTAGAGTCTTAGACCAAATGACTCTGTAATTTTCTGTGTGTTTGCTTACCTTTATTCCTTGTATCAGCTGTGAAAACAAAAGAGTATAGTAGTCTTTAATGTTTTAAGTTAAATGCATGCTAACATATATATCAGCTCATATGTTATGATTGGGTTTGGGCATTAAACCTATGCAAAAACTTGAAACTAGGAAGGGCTACAACATATCAAAATTTTCTACATGGTATTAGAGCCTGAGGGACTTCGGATCTGAGTTTTCATCAACTGATAAAAGAGACCAGCAAGCTGTCTTCTGCCATTTCAGTGAACAACAGTCATAAAACCTCAGTCAGAAACCCAAAGACTTGTTGGTTGAGAGAGAGGAAGATTGCCCAGTAACAGATTTACTCCTATTTGTTGGTTGTGAGGGTCATGGTGATTGGTTTGAGGGTGGAGGATAGATTGAGTGGGGCTGATAATTTTAGCCCCTAGAAGGAGAGGATGAGGCTTTTACTTGAAGAGGTTGAAATGTGGGATATAGTGGAGAATCCTGTGCAACCACCTATTGATCTTGTTCAATTGGTGGACTTCAACAAGAGGAATGTGAAGGCAAGGAGAATCATATTTGATGCCATCAAAGACCACCTATTCCCTCATGTGACAGGAATGAAGTTTGCCTATGAGATGTGGGACTCACTTGTCACATTACACTAGAGTTCTAATGAGAACAAGAAGATGGTGTTGAGGCAAAAGCTAAGAAACACCAAGATGACCAAGACCAATAGTGTGACCTCATACTTCACTGAGATCTCACAGGTGAAGGATGAGTTCGCTGCTATGGGAGAGGCTATCCCTGAGGACTAGTTGGTCAGGATTGAACTAGATGGTTTCAACATGAAATGGGATGGATTCATGCATGGCATTATGGCCAAAGAGCACTTTCCAAACTGGAGGAGGATGCGGGATGTTTTCATCCAGGAGGAGACTAGGAAGAGTACTAAGGTTGGCAGTGAACGTTGTGGGGGAGATGAGGAAGAGAATGTTGCTCTTGCAACGAAGGGCAAGTAGAAGGCTGAGAAGGGGTCTTCTAGTGGATCTAAGCAGGTGAAGGGGAAGTAGAAGGCGAAGGAGAAGGACATGAGAAAAGTGATATGCTTTGCTTGTGGGAAGATGGGTCACTGTGTTGTTCAGTGTTCCAACAAGAAGGGCAAGAAGAAGAAGGGAGTTGCAACTTCGACAGAGGTGGACGAGTTCACTTCTAGATTTGACACAAAGTTTGCCTTAGTGGTGAGTTTAGCCACTCATGTCACATATTTCGGTGCGTGGTTTATAGATTGTGGAGCATCCTGTCATATGACTGGAATGAGTGAGCACTTCTCGAGTCTCTCAGAGGATGATATTGACTTGGAGGTTGTGCTTGGAGATAACTAAGGTTAGAGTAGCAGGAGTGGGGACAATATCATTTCAGAGGGAGTCATTACCTCCTCTAAAAGTGACAGATGTTCTCTATGTTCCAGGGCTGAAGAAGAACTTGATATCAGTCTTCAATTTGGAGGACATGGGGTATGAGGTGGTGTTTCGAGGAGGCTAGGTGCTGATATATCCCAGAGGATCTAGTATTGAGTCTGCTAGAGTGATTGGAGTCTGTAGTGGGAGGCTATACAAGTTTATGTTTCAACCTATTAGAGTATTGGTGGCACAGAGCAGTAGTAGTGAGTTGTTCAAGATTTTGCACAGGAGGATGGCCCACTTGCCACATGGAGCATTCAGGATGCTGAGGGAGATGGTTACTGGTTTACTTGAGTTCAACACTGAGCGTAACGATGTGTGCAGGGGGTGTGCTTTGGGAAAGTATACCAAGACACCTTTCCCAAGCAGTGACAGTAGAGCCACAGGTATCCTAGACATGGTACACTCTAACATTTGTGGTCCTATATCTCATGTATCATTGAGTGGATGTGAGTACTATGTGACCTTCATTGATGACCACTCCAAGAAGGCCTGGATTTTCTTTTTGAAGACTAAGGATGAGGTCTTCAAGAGGTTCCAAGAGTTTAAGGTTCTTGTGGAGAACTAAACGGGGAAGAAGATCAAGGTGTTGAGATTAGATAATGGGGGTGAGTATACCTTCAAGGAGATGAAGGAGTTTTGTAGGCGTGCGGTATCGTGAGGGAGTATATAGTGCCTTATAACCATCAACATAATGGGGTGGTAGAAAGGAAGAGCATGGCCATAGTGGGTGCATCTAGAGCTATGTTGAATGATTAGAAATTACCTTTCTTCTTGTGGGCTGAGGCATGTAACACTGTAGTGTATTTGCAAAACAAGAGCCCACACAGAGTTTTAGGGAGTAAGACTCCCGAGGTGGCTTTTTCTGGGAAGAAGCCTAAGATTGGGCACATCAGGATCTTTGGGTGCCTTACATATTCACACGTCCCTGAGGAGAAGAGGACGAAGTTGGAACCCACTGCAGAGAAGGGTATCCCTGTGGGTTATAGTGAGATCAATAGGGCCTACCGTATATATATTCTTGCATTGAGGAAAGTTTTCAATAGGGCCTACCGTATATATATATTCTTGGACTGAAGCGGGCATTGAGGACATGGTATGAGAGGATAGATGCCTACTTGCAGAAGATGGGTTTCCAAAAGAGTGATGCAGATATGAACCTCAATTTGATTATGGTTGGTGACGATGCACTCATTTTGGTTTTGTATGTGGATGACTTGTTTATTACAGGAGAGGACAAACTCATCCAACATTGCAAGAGAGATCTTGCATCAGAGTTTGACATGATCGATATGGCACTGATGCATTACTTTTTGGGGCTGGAGGTTTGGCAGGAGGATGGGTGTATCTTCATTGGATAGGGTAGGCATGCAAGTGATATCTTGAGAAGATTTTGTTTGGAGGGTTGCAAGCCTATGGATACTCCTATGATCTCCGACTAGAAGAGGCTACATTCTTTAGATTCTGAGATGGTGAACCCCACCTTGTATCATCAGTTGATCGGTTCATTGATGTATTTGGTCAACACTAGACTGGATATCTATTTCGCAGTCAACACATTGAGTTAGTTTATGATGGAGCCCCAGAGAGTGCACTGGGTGGCTGCAAAACATGTTTTGAGGTACCTACAGAGCACAATGGACTATGGTTTGGACTATGTCAAGGGAGACGGACTTAGATTGGGTTGGCAATGCTAGTGGCAGGAAGAGTACTTCCGAATGTTGTTTCTCATTAGGCTCAACAATTGTGTCATGGTTCAGTGGAAAACAAAGGTTAGTGACATTGAGCAGTGCAAAGGCATAGTATATGGCAGCTAGTCAGGCTGGTTGCAAGGCACTTTGGCTTTGTAAGATGCTATATGGGCTATTTGGTCAGAGGTTGATACCAACTATGATATATAATGATAATTAGAGTTGTATCAAATACTCTGAGAATCTAGTATTTCATGATCAGTGAAAGCACATAGAGATTAGGTAGACTGGGTTCAGAGGGGAGCTGTGAAGCTTGAATATATATCCATTGATGAACTGTAGCAGACAATCTCACCAAGCCATTGCCAAGGGGAAAGCATGTATATTTCAGAGACAAGATGGGAGTGGTGAGAAACACCTTCCTTGATAAAAGGGAGTGTTGAAAATAAGGGTACCAAGGAGGTGTTTCTTAGTGCATTTATTCTTTGTCTAGTGACATTATGTGTTTTATTAATGTCAAGGAGAAAAGTAATTTTTATGAGTCATGTACCATGTACTTTACTTTATTAAAGTCTAGTGTTATAAAACTGATTTTATGAGAAAAGTACTAAGTACACTTTATAATAATAAAGTGACTTTTATGTTTTAAAAGTGACTTTATGAGAGAAAAAGTGCACATGGTACAAAACATTAAAAAGTACTAGGAGGCTCATTAATTGAGGGGGACCACATTAGGGAGGGGGTCAAGCATGGGACTTGATATCATCTATTGATCTCATGGGTTGAGATTTAATCTCAACACTTGATTTCTAGAGACAAAAAGAGAAAAAGTGACAAGGACGGAGCACGAA
Source organism: Pinus taeda (assembly GCA_000404065.3). Lineage (NCBI taxonomy): Eukaryota > Viridiplantae > Streptophyta > Pinopsida > Pinales > Pinaceae > Pinus > Pinus taeda. Next base: position 50,816 of record APFE030915319.1, on the reverse strand, counting down.
GGGACAAGGAGGGTTAGGGTTCTCATCTTTTGAAGAGACAAAAAGAGAAAGAGGAGAGAAGAGCTCATTTTATTATTCTCATGAGATTTGAGGAGAGGAGCAAGGAGGGAGGATGAAATTGCAGAGAAGGAGAAGCAGCGATAGGCAGAAGACAAGACCAAAATTTCTGTGAGGTGACGGACACAAATCCCAAAAAGTTTGGGCTAGACATATAGGCTGAGATTCTAGTACTTGCTGGCCGTGATTCAAGCTAGAGGCCTGCGATGGTTTATGTAGCCGCTGGGAGGGAGTCTCAACGTGTATCCCAACTATGGAGAAGGGTTGTTTGAACCACTATCTTCAGCTTATTATATAGTCACAGGGACTGAGATTCTAAGTGATAGTCTTCGTTAATTTTGGGCCTTTAGTGGCGTGTTTTTCAAGGCAATGTGGAGGTAGAAAATTCTAGAAGAGTTCTGCTATACCTAGCACGAAAAACAAGGCATTGTTAGAGTGAGTTTGTGTTAGAAAATCAGAAAGGCAGAAAGATTTTCTTATACTTGATAATTACTTGTGATGTTCTTGATTTCTTGTTAGGTTCCTTTATATCTTCTTTCTTTTAGTTCATCAAGCAATTACCAAAGCAATAACTCATAAATCAATGGACACCAGATATAGGTTCATAGCTAGGGCAAAACCCCTCTCTAGGGGAAAACCCTGTTAGTAATTCTTTCTTCAATAGTTTTCCTGAGATATTCCAAGACTCTAGACCTTGACACAAATTTTCCTCCACACCAATTCAACCTTCTTCTTCCTTTGCAGATGATCCTACTTGACCTAATAACAACAACAACAGTAGCAACACTTTCTTTGACCTATCAACTTCGACCTTTCCTTAGAGACTTCGATCTTCACTGAAAGACTTCGATCCTCACTTAGAAACTTCGATATTGGTCCAATACAACTTCTTGAGGTAGCAACATCCAACACTAGCAACTTCGACCTATGGCAACAACAACATGTAGCAACTGGCCACGACATCAACTAGAGAATTTCGATCTTCCAAACCAGGGCACGAGAGAGAGAGATAGATGGACCAAAACTTTGATTTTCCTTCTTTCCTTCACCTAGTCCAACTCGCACTACTTTTTCCTTCCTTCCTCTATTTCACACTTTTTTCCAACTTCAAGAGATATCGAACTTGCTTGTTGTGAGTGTGCTTCAAATGGAATTCAAACTGCTTCATTTATAGTCCTTTGGTGAGGTTGAATAACCCTCTTTGAGGCTGACTTGATCATGTTAAGGCCGACTTGGTGTGGAGGCAACATAATTCATATTTGAGTCAATACTTAACCATTTTACATGATTCAAAAGCCCAAGCAGGGTCTCTTTAAAAGTACAATAAATCCTAGAAGTCCTAGAAGTCCTCAATGGGGACTTTGACCTAAAGCAAGGTGACCCAAACATGAAACCCATGCTTTAATAAGTCATAATAATAATAATAATTCTTTTCTTTATTATTCTGACAAGTACATTACATGATGACTCAAATACATCTAATGAAGACCGAACCTAGTTACATTTATCAACACTCCCTCTTAACTAGGGAGGTATTCATTATATACAAGTATAAGGAAGATCTCAACTATATGAACTATGAAGAACTTTAGGCACCGTAATGCCATGGACTAGATTCCTAACCAGGACAATCTGTCCATTGGTCTCTCAACAATTTAGGCACCGCAATGCCATGGACTAAATTCCTGACCAAGGCAATCTATCCAAGTGGGACTAAGATGGACTCAAGCTTTCAGTCTCTATAGGTATCATCAGGGTTACTTGCTAACCATCAACCCAGGGATCCAGGTGTGTTTCCAAAAACAAAGATCTACAGTCAACACCACCTTTCCAACTTCTGGACCTAGACATCAACACAAAGTGCCGGCCAGATGTTTGATGTTCTCCCAGACAATGCTTCACTCACAAAGCCTCAACACTCCTTGATTTAGCAGATCAAGGACAACCAATCTCTCCCAATCAAACTGATTGGTCACTAGCATACTATCAAAACCTTCGAGAGATTTACCATAACCCCAATCAATAATATACTTTTACATATTCATAAATAAACACAAATCTTCAGGGTTTTCCCGATGTTGCTTCTCAAACTCTATAGTTCTATCAACCAAATCTTTGATACTTTTCTTTTCATACAACAACATATCCTTCAAACTTCATTCTCCATTCAAAACTATGCTCTCCCTCCCAATCAGGGAAATTTTCTCTATCCAGGTTCCCTCTTAACCTCGAGAAATCAACTTCTTCTTTTCGACATCGGAGAATCTTTCGTTGCATCCATCCATTTTATTAGAGTTATTCTTATCACATCAACTTTTTCTTTCAATCATCTTCACCATCTTGAAGATTGTGTACCTGCACAACTTAGATAGCAAGTACAATTAAAACTATAGAAGCATGGAGTTAATCATATCAGAGTCACGAAAGCATTTCAACTTTATATATATCAGTCTTTAGATACCCAAACAAGAGATACATTCACTTCAACATTTTGCTAGGGACTTTGTCATGAACCCTATACTATTTCATCAAAGCTTGTAAAGCAACTCCTAGAATACATATGTTAGACTTCCTCTAGATTTCATATATAAGCTTTTAACAACCAACAATGAATCACAACTCAATCAATAACATGACTAGTATCTACTATGGTTAGCTACAAACCCTAGATTTTCTTATTTCAGCAATCACCATATAGATTCATAGATTTCAGATTGTCATATCACACATACTAGAGAATTTAACTACTACTAGGGTTTAGCTACAAAACCCTAGAATTAGAATATCAACCTTTGACTAGGGCTTGTTTCCAAACCCTAGGATCCATGACATCAATAATTAGATCAACACTCATATCTAGGAATTCATCATCAATCATAAGCATAACACATGTCAGTGAATATTAACATATTAGACATATACTGACCTAGACTAAGCTAGGGTTTCAACCGCATGGACACATATATAAACCTAAGGTTTCGTTCCTAGGTTCTTACTTTAAATACATAACAAAAGTTTTGCTTATAGGGCCAACCAAACCCTAAAGATTTAGGATTTCTTAACATAGCAAAGCAAACCCTACAATATCAAAATCTTCAAAGGTTTGGGATTTCAGACAACATCATTTCAACTTTAACAAGTTAGGGTTTTCATGATCATACCAAAACCCCAAACATGTCATCATCAATAATATCAATTTCCTAATAGCCCTAAGCAGGCTAGGGTTTCATACATTAACATTAACATTAGCATAGGGTTTTCTAGAGAACCTTTCTAGGGTTCTATAAGATCAATTAAGAATATGAGGAGGGTAGATTTATCAAGAGACCAATTACCTGAAACAAGAATAATTGTGATTCAATATGGCTAGACATAATGATGTTAGTAATTACTAATAGATTATCAAATGAATAATCATTTATTATAAAGAAATCAATTTTTTTGTAGTTTGAGGCATACCTTTGTTCCTTGATAAACCTTGCCTTCGGAGGTCCTCTTCCATACTCCTTGAGGATATAGTAGATATTTTCCTAATCGTATTTAATATAATCAAATCTTTAACAAGTACATGAAACCAGAAATTGAAAAGAAGTGAGATACTTATCTTTGGGAGATGTTGGGGGCTCCCTCCAAAGTTTGAGGGATACCTAAAAACAAAAGAAAAATGTCTTTTCCAAAAACATGTTAAAACCTATAAATTCTAAACATCAAAATTACAAAATAGAATATCTAAGACTAGAAGCAAAGGACTTAATAGTGTAAGTCCCTTATATCATATTCTTCGGGTTTGACTTTCTTTAGGTCTTCTTCTTCAACAACATTGGCTTGATCTCTTTCTCTCTTCTTGTTTCTAGGATTGTCGGGACATTCACTCTTATAGTGACCCTTCTTATGACATTGAAAACATTCTACTTTGGACATGTCAACCTTCCTCTTTGGTCCTTTCTTGAAGTTTCCTCTGTGTTGAGCAGCATAGGCATTTGACACTTCTTCAGGGTTGGCAACTAATGAGATCCTTAATGCTTCTTGACTGGAAGCAGTCCATAGTTCTTCAAAAGTGGGAGCTTCCTTCCCAATGTTGAGTCCTGCAACAAATGCACCCCAAGTAGGTGGTAATCCTAGTATAGCAATGATCACAAGTTCTTTGTCTGGAACAATTTCATCAATGGCCAAAAGATCATCTCTGATTCTTTCTATCTTCACAAAGGAAGCCACTGTATCTTCTTGAGTCATCTTTGTGGTCCTTAGTTCATTCTTCAGGCTTGCTACTCGACCAATGTTCTTAATAGTGAATAACTTTGACAAAGCCTCATACATTTCTTGAGCATGGTTAATGTTGGCTATGAATGGGACAAGGTTGTCCTTTATTCCTTCTACCATTAGGTTCATGGCCACTAATTCCAAATATTTGAACTTTGCTTTATCAGCATCACTGGAGTCTTCTATAGGCTTCTTTACTTTTCTTTTCACCAAGTCTAGTACCTTGTTCTTTTCAAGGATGAGGTCAATACTTTTCTTCCAAGATCTGTGGTTTGAGGCTCTCCTTTGATTGTGTTAGACATCTTTCTTGAATATAGTAGAATTCTTCCCTGAAGTAATCCTTTTGAATGATTACTTGATTAAGCGCTTGAGATTACCTTTAGCTACTTTCTTTACCAAATTTTTGAAACCATGTTAGAAAATTAGAAAGGCAGAAAGATTTTCTTATACTTGATAATTACTTGTGATGTTCTTGATTTCTTATTAGGTTCCTTTATATCTTCTTTCTTTTAGTTCATCATGCAATTACCAAGGCATTAAGACATAAATCAATGGACACCAGATATAGGCTCACAACCAGGACAAGACCCTGCTCTAGGGGAAAACCTAGTCAACGATTATTTCTTCAATAGTTTTCTTGAGATATTCCAAGACTCTAGACCTTGACAAAAACTTTCCTCCACACCAATTCAACCTTCTTCTTCCTTTGCAGATGATCCTACTTGACTTGACAACAACAACAACAGTAGCAACACTTTCTTTGACCTAGCAACTTTGACCTTGCCTTAGAGACTTCGATCTTCACTAAAAGACTTCGATCCTCACTTAAAAACTTCTTGAGGTAGCAACATCCAATGACGACAACTTTGACCTATGGTAGCAACAACATGTAGCAAATGGCTACGACATCACCTAGAGAACTTCGATCTTCCAAACCAGGGCACAAGGGAGAGAGATAGATGGACCAAAACTTCAATTTTCCTTCTTTCCTTCACCTAGACCAAACTCGCACTACTTTTGCCTTCCTTCCTCTATTTCACACTTTTTCCCAGCTTCAAGAGATATCGAACTTGCTTGTTGTGAGTGTGCTTCAAATGGAATTCAAGCTACTTCTTTTATAGTCCTTTGGTGAGGTCGAATAGCCTTCTTTGAGGTCAACTTGATCATCTTAAGGAGGTCGACTTGATCATCTTAAGGTTGGCTTGGTGTGGAGGCAACATAATTCATATTTGAATCAATACTTAACCTTTTTACATGATTCAAAAGCCCAAGAAGGGTCTCTTTAAAAGTATGACAACTCTATTAACTCAGAATAAATCCTAGAAGTCCTCAATAGGGAGTTTGACCTAAAACAAGGTGACCCAAGCATGAAACCCATGCTTTAATAAGTCATAATAATAATAATAATAATAAAAAATTCCTTTCTTTATTCTTTTGACAAGTACATTACATGATGACTCAAATACATTTAATGAAGCCCGAACCTAGTTACATTTTCCAACAGTTTGTGCGCAAAAAACTAGGTAAATATTAGTCAAAGTTTATGACTATGTGGGGGCTCAATTTTCTATGTAAATTTGGTAGTGCCTTCATCAAGCAAAAAAGAGATAAGTTGATTTTATTTCTACTATACAAATTTCCGTAAAGAGCAATCAAAATACTCCTTGAAGACTGGTTTTCCTGTTGTGGGTTTTTCGAGGGTCATTAGATCAAATCACTGTGTAATTTTCTAAGTGTGTTTGCTTGCATTCATTCCTTGTATCAACTGTGAAAAGAAAAGAGTAGAGTAGTCTTTAACATTTTGAGTTAAATGCATGCTAACATATATGTCAACTCATATGTTATGATGGGGTTTGGGCATTAAACCTATGCAAAAACTTGAAACTGGAAAGGGATACAACATAACAAAATTTTCTACAAGTGTTGTTAGGAGGCTCCAGTTTCTCAACGCTACACCCGCTTTTGCCAACGTACTTCTCTGAAGGGCTTAGGTACTTGTGTAGTGGGTGCCCAAAGCTTGGGTTGCTAAACCACCTCACAAGAACAATATGGATTCTAGTGAAAGAAACCATCCATCAGAGACTAAGATCAATAATGCATCTAAGTGAACCGAACTTGAATGTTAAGGGCAATTTAATACTTCAAACAAGGATCTCTTTCCAAAATCAAGGACCAAGATCTTGCAAAGGTGTTTTCTCCCTAGGTAGTGGTGGCTAAAGGTGTGGCTAAAGGTTGACCCTATTAGGTGCTTCTAGCCCCTAAGGGGAAGTAACAATTCCCTAGTCCACATTATTATTCAGTTGATAGGTGTTAGTGAATAATAATGTGGTAATGGAGGGGAGAAAGTGCCATGGTCAAAGGGACCAACTGATGAGTGTGTCCACATCCTGGGTGTATAGATGTGAGAAGGGAGCATTCATGGATGTATGAGTTACCAACTTGGCCTTGGTTTTTCCACCCCTCTTGTGTGCCTTTTACTTCTTCTTTATTATTCCTTGTAATAGCTCAAGGGTTAGAGCTTGCTTTGTATGATGTAGCAGTTTTATTACCCCTTTAAGATGAGTCAATTTATCGCTCATCGTGGTTGGGACATGCAAGGGTTCCTTTTTGATGTAATGGAGCATCATTCAGGAATTGGGTGATGGCATTTGAGGTAGGTAGAGCTCATGCTAAGTTTTTGTCAAGTTGCTAATCTTTATGTCTTGACCATATTGTGCATTTTAATTTGTGTTTTTTTGATTTATTGTGGCTATGATATGCTTTTTTTCCTTTTATTTTTCAGTTGCATCAACCTCCCAGGGAAATTTTTTTGGGCCCTACTCAAGGTATGTGAACATGTGAGTGCCAAATTGCCAAGAACCATTGACAAGTTGTACCTGAAGAATGGAGGTGAGACATGGGGCTTGTAATGTGGCATGAAAGGTTAAGTATGATATAGGGAAGATGGAGCACACTATCTCAATCATGACTTTCTAGGTATTGCCCCTCTTGTAACCCAAAGGTCCTTAAGGGAGGTCCCACTAGATTAGGGTCAAAGAGTAACCCCTAGTTAAGATGAGAGAAATTTTTTACAGTCAATTTCTGTCAATCTTCCAGATCACTCGATTGTCCATACTAGATGCCCAAAACAAACAAGTATAAGCACCTGATTGCAAAATGTTCAAAATAGTTTTTGAATGACAACCCACCGTCATCGAAGTGCTAATGTCGGATGGGTTAGAGGCACATGGTTGATGCAAGTGGTAGAGACACATGGCATGTCATCGTTTAATGGTGGCTGGTAGGGGCTGTTGGTTGTCTAGATGACTGGGTGGTTGTCAAATGTAGGAGAGAACTTTCCTCCTATGGGGTTAACCATTTTGGTGGGTAATAGGGTGATTGAGGAAGAGGTGTATATTGAGTAGCCTTAGGGCTTTGTGGTGCATGGGAGGGAGTCTCGTATATGCAGATAGAAGAAGGCCTTATATGGACTCAAGCAAGCACCTCGCACATGGTACTCTAGGATTGATGGATAGCTACTTGGATTGGGATTCACCAAGAGTGAGGCAGACTCAAACTTGTACTATGTACTCGTTGAGGGTGAGTCACTCATGTTGGTCCTCTGTGTTGATGATCTCTTCTTGATAAGATCAAAGAGGCTCATTGGGATGTGCAAGGAGGAACTTGCTTTGAAGTACTTCATGTTGTTATTTCAACTTGGGATCAACTATGATCTCATGGTGTAGCAGAACGCAACACTCAGTGGCACTTATTAACTCTATAGAGGTTGTGTACATGGGAATGAGTGTGGCAAGTTGTGAGGCCATATGGCTTTGCAAGATGCCCACAGGATTATTTGGTCTTGAGATGGGGCCCACTGTGATTCACTATGATAACCAAAGTTGCATTAAGCTCCCCGAGAATCCAGTGTTTCATGATAGGTCCAAGCATATAGAGATCAAATACCAGTTCATCAGGGACAAGGTCCAGAGAGGTGCTGTGAAATTGCAGCACGTCTCCACAGAGGAGTAGGTAGTAGATATTCTCATCACGCCTTTAGTGAAGGGGAAGTTTGTTTTTTACAGAGACAAGCTGGGGTGGTGGAGAATTTCTTTCTTGTTAGGAGGGAGTGTTGATTTTGTAGGCTCCAAAGGACTTCTATTTTGGCTTAGTGTCTTAGCATGTACAAGATATTTGATTACCTTTTGAGGTGCATGCTTGGTGGAGTAAGTGATCTTATGATTTCTTTCCTAAGGCTAACTTAGGAAGAGTACAATAATTAATATAATTAATTATTGTAGACTATTACGCCAAAGTTCTAATATAATCTAATTGACTTAGATATAATCTCAACCATTGATCTCAAGCGAGGCTTAGGATTTTATCCTATCCATTGATCAATCAGGAGATTAGGCTTAGAGATTTTGGCGTAAAGAAATTATAAGATAAACCTAAGGGAGAGGTGAAGACACAGTGTGGAGGAAGGTTTTTTTTCTAGAGAGAGAGGTTTGACTAGACTAAAGAGAAGTGACGAAAAGTGTACCAGGGAATTTTGGGAAAAATTTAGGGAGGATGAATTTAGGAGAGAGGAATGCTGAGTTATTGAAGAGGAGGGCTGAATTGTGGATGCCGAAATATCCATAGAGGCTGATTTTCTCAATTGCATAGGGGTTGTATGAGGTGACAAGAAGGGAGGCCGATTTGTTGTGAGACAAGTGTAATTCTTCAGGGCCAAGTTTCTTCAAGAGGGCCGATTTCCTTGAGGCTGATTTTCCTAGTGGGGTTGAGTTTCCAGGTTCCCAACAAGTGTATTTTTCTATGTATTCTCTGTGGGTGTAACCCAAAATTTTCCAGAGTTTAATAATATGAAGAAAGATTATGTTGGGTACAAATTTCATGTTGTGTGATTGGCCTCTCCATTTTTTTTGTTGCATTTTATATTTTGAGTTAATATACTAGTGTGTTTATTTTATCAACAATTTTAGAAATATTTGAGATAAATATTTTCTGGGTTTTAATAATTTTTTGAAGTAAAGTAAATTATATCTAGTATAAAAGAATTTAACAGTAATATATAATGCTTGTGATGTGGCTTTCTACTTATCCAAATGTCCCACATATTCTATCTTGTGATATTGGTTTTTATCTTTTAAGCGACTTTTGGAACTTAAAATGGTTTTTCTTACTTGGATGGAAGAAGTATGTTTGCTTTCATCCTTTATTTTATTAAGTTGTTAGGAGTTGCTGTCGTCTTACAAGTATTTGCTTGTTTTAGATTATAGGAGTTCATACTAATTATCTGTAATATCCCTAACCCGGAATATTCCTCAAACCCCAGTAAAATCTCAACCAGAAAAACACACAAGTGGTATAGTAGCCGAGAAAATCACAGAGATATAATAACAAAATTGTAGCAACAATAATATATATATGAAATATAAACAGATACACAAGAAATGCAACGAGAAATGCTAAGCCATTTTATTAGACTGAGTAAAGGAATGAGTACAGAGGTGATCAGAAAGACGACACCTCGACTTGCTCAAGGCAAGTGGAGAAATATACTCAGAATAGCAAAGAAATGGCTCCTCTCTAAACTGTGTCCAAGCTACTAGAGATCTGCGGTGCTGCTGTTGCTAGAAATCAAATGAGGATTTGGGGCTGATCCCCTCCTCAAAAAAGGCTGAAACTCGGGAATCAGACTCTACTCAAGAAACCCAGAAAAACCCAGAAAGCTTTCTTGGAATGGCCGACCTTCGGAAATCACCCCCTTGGGGTTCTGTGCAGTCTCTCAAGGCTCTCCGTTGCCACTAAATGAAACCCTCCAGAAATCTGCCTGAAACCTCTACCAAAACCCTCCAATATACAAGGGCTGATCCCCAGCTCAATCTCCGAGCACAAATCCTACTGCAAACCCTCACTCCCGAACTCCTGCCAGAAAGAATTGTGTCATCCCTCTCAGTGCTGTGCAGTCCTCCAAGATGCTCAATCCTCCTGCCAAAAATGCTGATGGAACTACTGCCAAAAATGCTGATGGAAATACCTTGCCCGAGTAGGCACTCGAAGTCCCCCAGGGCTAAGGGTGAGATCTCCGAACGGAGGCACTCGATGCACCAAACAGTGTTGCAGACTAGCTAAACAGCCAGCGTGCTCTAAGTCGAAGTGACTAGCTCAAAGGCACATAATCGAATGACAAAATGAGGGGGCTTCTCTTTCCTTTATAACATTGGCCTCTTCTAATCCCAAGGCTCACCTCCTCCAACGTAATCCCCTCTTGCCACGTGTTCCTTTTCCATCTGCGCAACCCCTCCAAGTGTCTGCATGGGCCCCATCTCTGCGTGGTCCTTTGGCCCCCTTGGCTCCCCTTTAAGTCACAACGTTGTGCTACTAGGAAGTGACTTTTTATTATAAAGTGAGTTATGTCCCCTTTTCCTCACCTCTTTATTTGTAAATAACTATAGAAGGCAAAATTGAGCAAAATCGAATATTCCAATTAGCCATGGCTAATTACGAATATTACAGTCTCCCTCGGCAAAATGTTGCTTCTCCTCAAGCAACTGAAGTGATGGATGCTACAAAATTTTCTCGCTCTCCCAAGTGGCATCCTCATCAGGTAAATTCCTCCACCTCACCAAGAATTGCCGGACTGTCCTGCTCCGTAGCTGCCTCTCCCTGGTATCAATAATAGCCTTTGGCTGCAACAACAAATGCCCCTCATCATCTATGGGTGGTAGCTCATCTGTCACTGTCACCTGCTGCCCCAGTGCCTTCTTCAGGCATGATACATGAAAAATGTTATGAATCTTGCTGCCTTGGGGCAACTCCAACTCATATGCAACTTGTCCAATCCTGCGTATCACCTTGTATGGTCAATAAAAATGGGGCTTGAGCTTCTCAGCCCCCTTCTGCTTTAGTGACGACTGTCGGTAAGACTATAATTGTAGGTAGACCAAGTCCCCTACCTCAAACTGTCTCTCCACCTGACCCCTGTCAGCATATAGCTTTTGCTGGTTTTGCGCTGTAGCCATATTGTCCTTGAGAGATCGGAGAATATCTTGACTCTCTTGGATCCAAATCTTGGCTCTCTGAGCTTTGCTATCACCAAACATCACGTCAACAAAAGACAAAGGATGATATCCATACAAAGCATAGAATGGTGACATACCAATGAACATGTGATGTGTAGTGTTGTTGCAGTACTCCCCCAGATGCAACCATCTCGGCCATGTTCGCTGCTGCCCACTGACATAGTTACGCAAGTAGCCCTCCAACCACTTGTTAACTATCTCTGTTTGCCCGTCCGTCTGTGGGTGATAATTGGTACTCGATGTCAACTCCGTCCCCACCAACCGGAAAAGCTCCTGCCAAAATCCGCCCATGAAATGGCTGTCCCTGTCACTGACGATGGTCTTAGGAAGACCATGTAGCGTGAAGACCTCTCTGAAGAACAGCTCGGCCACCTGTGCTGTTGTGTAGTGTGCGGATATGGCAAAGAAATGTGCGTACTTTGTCAGTCGATCAACGACGACAAAGATACAATCCTTGCCTTGTACCATGGGCAACCCTGTGATGAAGTCCATCGAAATACACTCCCATTTCCCCTCCGGAATGGGAAGAGGGCTGCTAACCTGTGGGATGCTATCTCCCCTTGTTCCTCTGGCAAACATCGCACTCCCGGATATGCTGGAGTACGTCCTCCTTGAGGCCCTTCCATGAGAACCTCTCTCTAATGGCCTTGTAGGTTTTGGTAAACCCTTGATGGCCGACCAATGGAGAATCATGTGAAGCCCGAAGTATCTTCTTCTTGAGCTGAGATCCCTCAGTCAAGAAGATCCTGTCCCTGTAGTAGATGATCTCATCGACCACCCTGTACCTGTCATCTGCCACCTGCCGATCCAGAACCTCACATGCAAACCTGTCCTTGGAGTACTCTACTAAAAGTCGAGCCCTCCAGTTTGTGTCCAAGCTCATAAGAGACAACGTGGCTGGTCTACGGGAAAGGGCATTTGCGACCACGTTGTTCTTACCCTTGACATACTCAATGTCAAAGTCATATGCTTGGATCTTACTGATCCACTTCTGTTGCCTCTCCTGTAGCTGCTTCTGCTCCAAAAAGAACCTGAGGCTGTTGTGATCAATCCTCACCCTGAACTTGTTACCCACTAAATACTGACGGAACTTGGCCAATGCATGCATGATGGCCAACATCCCTTGTTGTATATAGGATACAACCTCTTGCGCGGAAGGAGCTTCCGGCTCTCATAGGCTATAGGGTGACCTCCTTGCATCAATACTGCGTTGATCCCCTCTCCCGACGCATCACACACCAAAACGAATGGCTGCGTGAAATCTGGCAATGCAAGCACTGGGCAGCTGCTCATAACCTCCTTGAGCCTGTCAAAGGCTCGCTGCGCTGTATCCGACCAGCTGAATGCCCCTTTCCTCGTCAGATCTGTCAGGGGTGCAACAAGCTATGAGAAACTCTTTACGGACTTCCGGTAGTAAGTACAAATGCCTATGAATCCCCGAAGTTCTGTCATATTCCTCGGCTCTGGCCATTCTCTGATGGCCTGGATCTTCTCCTCGTGGACTCTCACTCCGTCCACCCCTATGATGTGTCCCAAGTACAACATCTCTGTCAACCCAAACTCACACTTGGAGAGCTTGGCATAGAACTGTTGCTCCCACAAAATACTTAACACTGTCTCAATGTGCTGGAGATGCTCCTCCCAATTCTTGCTGTAAATGAGGATATCATCAAAGAACACCAACACAAACTTCCTCAAGTGATTGCGGAAGATGTGATTCATGCAGGACTAAAATGTAGCAGGGGCGTTGGTTAGCCCAAAGGGCATCACCAAGAACTCAAAGTGCCCATAGTGACACCTGAAGGCGGTCTTGGGAATGTCCCGCTCCCTCACGCGAATCTGATGGTACCCAGATCTCAAGTCAATCTTTGAGAAGAACCGTGCTCCTCTCAACTCATCCATCAGCTCATCGATCTTGGGTATGGGGTACTTGTTCTTCAGTGTCTTCTTGTTCAGGGCCCTGTAGTCAATGCACATCCTCAATGTGCTGTCCTTCTTCTTCACCAACACCACAGAAGAAGCAAAAGGACTCGTGCTCGGCTGAATGTGCCCAAGAGCCAGCAACTCCTGAATGGCTCGCTCAATCTCATCCCGATAGGCCTTGGGGTGCCTATAGGGGGTAGTAATCACTGCCTGTATGCCTTGCTCAAGCTCAATGGTGTGCTCAAACCCCTGGTCCGGCAGCTGTCCCGGCGGAATCTCCCCAAACACTATGGCATACTGGTCAAGGATGGACTGTATCTCTGGATGTACCGTCTGCCCTGTAGTCCTTGCCGCTGATGCATGTAGCTCCACTGCCCAGTCTACGTCTCCCTTTCGGAAGACTGCCTCCATCCGATGAGCCGAAACAGTCTGAGGCAGATATGTGTGCTGTCCCCATATCTTCTCATGCCTCCCTGTCTTCTCATCATCCCACTCCATTTCTAGGGTCTTCCAATCTGTCGTGACCTTCCCTAGAGTGATAAGCCACTGAACACCCAATATCATGTTGGTGTCCAGAATATTGACCACGAAAAAGTGGTCAGTCAGTGTATAGGTGCCCATCGTCACTGATAGCTCTGGAACATAACGAGCACACATCATGGTCTGATCTCCTGGGACCAAAACTGAAAACCCATTGAAGCTCTCGGTCTGTATACCTCTCCGCTCAACCATCTGTGCATCGATGAAGTTGTGGGTTGCCCCACTATCAACTAAAACTGATACTCGCTGGCCACGTACTGTCCCTCGTACATGTAAGGTCAAATACTTCGGAACTCCTCGCAATGCTGCAAGGGCTCCTCCGGTAGGTGCAAAAGCTGCACCACCTGCTGCTGGTGGTGGAGGCAGCAAGGGACCCTGTACGACATGAATATCTCCTGCCTCCACATCATCCTCCTCATCCTCTTCCCCGCTGCTCTCGGAGAAGACCTCAATAAAATGTGCTTTGCTAGCAGCACATCTATGCCCTGGTGCCCACGGCTCCTGATAGGTAAAGCACAACCACTTCTTCTTCAACTCCCTCCTGGCATCATCGTCAATCTGCGCTCGTCCTGGATTCCCCTTTGGAGGCGGAATCCTCACATCCTTCCCCTTAGACTGGAAAGTCTGTCTCTGGGGGTAAGGTGTCCGGGTCCTGGGTAAGACATCCTGTAAATCTCGGGTCCTGCTGATAGCATCCTGGAGTGTGGCTGGTCTAGTAGATCGGACTAAACCCTGAAGTGGCTCTGCTAACCCCTCAACGTACATGTAGATCCTCCGTGTCGTGGATAGATCTGGCACCATCACTGAAACCCTCAAGAAATTTGCAATGTAGGTCTCTAGGCTCTCGGTCTGTTTGAGCCTCGTCAACTCAACAAAATGTTGCTCTGGATCCCTCCGGTCAAATCTCTCTATCAATCTCCTGGTGAACTCGGCATATGTCGTCACTGTGGAGTGTCCGAGTGTAACCATCCCATGAAACCACCAATCCTGGGCCTCACCATCCAAATGTAATGTCGCCACCTTGATGGCC